>JAKCPI010008660.1:0-93040 GCA_023213315.1 Euborellia annulipes | reverse complement strand
TAGTCTCCGGCATTCTCTCAACTTTTGATTTTTTCTGCCCAAACGAAATAAATTAAACTTAAATTTTATTTATTTTTTTCTGAGTCCAAAAAAAAAATTGTTATTTTTTCGGAAAAATTTTATCATAATTAAAATTACTTACTTTCTCATACTATTTTGGACAGCTTGAGTAACTGAAACTGTACTAATATCGGGTTGATCTTTTTCATCCTCTTCGTTATTCTCTTCACCATCTGATTTTCGACAAGGTCTTGCAATTTTTTTCCTACTCATCTTTGGTGTATTCTTGGCTGATTCTGATTCATTTCTTGTGGCCGTTCTTCGTGGCGACGGTTCAAAACCAGAATCAAGCATTTGACTCGAGCCTTCATTCTGTGTTGTGGACTCTTCTGATTCAGCTCTGATTTGTCTTTTTCCTTCTCTAACTTCATCTAAATCACTTGTTATCTCTTCTCTTTGTTCATCTCCTGCATTTGTCGATTTCTCTTCTATTTCAAATTCTTCCCAATTTTTAAAATCATTTATTTCTTCTCCAAAAAGATCAATTTCCCGAGAATATAAATCATCTGTCGTTTCTTTAGACTTTGTCTCATCCTCTTCTTCTTCTTCTTCATCTTTGAGTTTTTCTTCCTCACCTTCCTTATTTTTCATCTCTTCGCCAATTAATTCTTCATCCTTTTTTTTCAGATTTCGAATCAATTTCATCACCTTTTGTTCCTTCTTCTTCACCATTTCCTTCAGATTTTAAATCTTTTTCTTCTGATTTTTCATTTTCATCTTCCATTTCAGTAGATAATTTTTCTTCAACTTTTTTTGTATCAGATTCTTCAACTACTTCACTAATTTCAACCTTACTCTCTTCCTCATCCTTTATCTCGATTCCTTCACTTTTACTTGCATCCTCTTCGTCTCTTGGACTAGAAGTTTCTTCACTAGTATATTCACTGGTAGTAGTAGCAGTACCAGAAGCATTAATTTCTTCACCTTCTTTTTCTATCTTCTGAATTTTTTCACTTTTGATATTAATTTCTTCATTTTTCTCTTCAGTATCTTCTCTATGTATTTGTGCCGTGACTAATGTTTGAGTTCCACCTTCTTCATCTAAAGAAATAGACCCGCTTGCTCTATACTCTGATAATAACAAATGTCCATTCGCATTTTTTTCGGCTTCTTCTTTGTCTTTATCAATTAATTCTTCTTTTTTGTTTTTCTTTATTATTTTCTTGAGAACTTTTCATATTTCCTTCTTCATTCTCATCGATTATATGTTTTTCATCTTTATCTTCTTCATCTTCTTGAGTTTGAATCAAACTCTTTTTTTTGAACTTCATCTATTACTTCTTTTTCCATTTCCTTATCTTTTTCCTCGCTTTTTCTTTTTGAACGTTTTTTTTCACTAGTTCTGCTTAATTTTTTCTTAGGAACATCTTTTATATCCTCTTCATTTTCCTCCTCACCTTCTTCTTCTTCTTTAATATCCTTTTCCGATGATTTGCTTCGTTTTTTCTTTCCTTTATTTTTTATTTCTAATTCTTCAGAATTTTTCATTGCTTGTTTTTTTTCTTCAGATTTACTTCGTTTTTTATTTTTTTATTTTTATCATCTTTATCAATTATCTTTTCATCTTTACTTAACATTTGCTTTTTTCTTCAGATTTACTTCTATTTGTTTTTTCTTTTTCTAAATTTTTGTTAGATTTTGTTTCTATTTTCTTTTGTTCTTCACTTATTTCACTTTCGGATGAGTTCTTTTCATCTTCATTGTCGTCTTCTTCTTCATCGCTCTCTGATTCTTCTATTTCTTTTGAAAATTCATTCTTTTTAGATTCCCGATGATATGTATGCCAATTAGAGGCTACATCATCTTCACTTCTTACTTGTTCGTAAGCTCTACGACGTCGTTGTCGACTTTTTGCTGCCTTCGGTCGTGGTGGTGTTGGCATACGTTCATCTTCTGAACTATAGAGATCATGACGACGACGTGGTCGTCGGGTTCGACGAAATCTTAAATCGTCTATCTCATCTTCACCGCTAGTTACAAAAGAAGCTGGTTCTCGATAATGGTGATGATGATGACATACTACAGCTGGTATCGGCGGGTCAATTCTTTCGACATGACGAATTGCAACATCATCGTTTACACGAACCTAAAAAAAAGAAATTTAGGGAGTTTATTTTAACATAAATAAAGAAATAAAACTCAAGTCTGTTACCTGTAAACTGCGGCTCTCCGACCTTCTTTCTCCTCCTATTGGACCTCCTAGGTGAATCACGTGGTCAATATTTGATGGAGGTCCAGGACTTGTACTGGCATTACTTGCCCCACCTCCGTGTAAATGTATATATGGATCAGGAGAAGTAAAAGCCTCCGAATGCGTTTCCGAAATGGCACCTCGACTAAAAAAAAAAAAATAAATTCAAAGCTTATTAAAGCCTAAAAGGAAAAGTTTTTTTTTTTAAATTTATTTGTCTTCTGAGGTCATTTAGATCCGTCTCTTTTTATTCCAATTGATTGGTGTTAATTTCAATTGAAATAAATTTTTTCGCCTGGGACGAGACGCGAACCCTCAACCTTTAAAGGGAAAAGCCCCCCCCCCCCCCCCTGGGGGTCGAGAGGATAGTTATTGACAATTGTCAATAATGATAGCCTTAAAGCCTCGGGGCGAGGGTTCGAATCCCAGTCAGTGCGATTAATTTATTTAAATCATTTGGATACCAAATAGTATAAATAAATATGCCTGGATCCCTCTATATATATCCCAATTAATAAGTAAATTAAGTATCGTTAAAAGTCTATATGGCCTAAGATACCGAAAGACTTAGAAAAAAAGGGGGAAAGAAATTAACATACGTTTGAGCAACTCCTCTTAATTTTGCTGTGCGTCCAGTTAGTCTTCCAGCCGGAACCCCTCCATGGACTTGAAGATATTTTGCGCATCCCCGATTTCCTCGATGTAACGCAGCATCTAATGGAGTCATCATTTGCCCTTTGGAAGTTCTCATCACAGGGTTAACGAGGGCTTCATTATCCAAAAGAATCTAAAAAATTGTTCTGTTAGAGTCTTTGCTTCTTTCTTCATTTTCTCAGTTGTTTCCATACCTTGCACATTTCAACAGAATCATGAAGGGCAGCCACATGCAAAGGACATCGTCCATCATTATTCGCTGCATTTATCGTATCAGGTCTTTGACTTAAAAGCCATCGCACAAGTTCTTTTCTGCCAGAAGCCACCGCTTCATGCAAAGGCAAATCTCCACGGACATTTTTCATCCAAATATTTGCCCCATGAGCAGATAAAATCCTTAATGTTTCCAATTGTCCTTTACTCGCCCCACAATGTGCAGGCCTGAAATTAAAAGCAATTATTAATGTGGATATTTCAATTTTTTATATTTTGGCATTTTTTTAGTGCATATTGTCCGAACCTTATCAAAGCATTATTTAAAATTTTTTTTAAACTTTGTCTTACGTGCGTCCTCGGCGGTCTTGACGGTCCGGTCGAGCTCCTAAACTTAGTAAAAGACGTGTAGCATCTGCATGACCAAGAGTTACTGCATAAAATAGAGCAGTACATCCATTGCCATCGAGTACATCAGCTTCAGCTCCACATAAAGAAATAAGAGTCTCTAGGCAATCTGTATGTCCTCGGCTCGCTGCACAATGCAATGCTAGAAATCATTAAAAAAAAGTAAAAAGTTTATTAGACTAGGTTGTTGGTTACTTTTTAAATATCTTTTTGTATTATTATTATATAATAGGATCAATCTTAAAGAACCTCATATGATTATTTTATTGTTTTTTAAAGAAATCTTAATTGAAATTTTCTGCTTTGTATTAAAATTTTTTTAAAAACAATGAAATAATCACATGAGAAAGTGCATATTCATTTGTTCTTTGTAGATCCGCTTTATAAAATATTTTTTTTTTGGGTCTTTTCGGCATCTTACTTAGTATTTAGAAACGATATATATTAGGAGGTCCAGGCATATTTATTTATACCATTTGGTAATCAAATGATTTAAATAAATTCATCGTACTGCCTGGGATATAACATACGGAACTTTCTAAAAATCTTTTCACCTTTATCCTTAATATGATTATATAAAATTCGCATTTTTTAATTGATTGGTTGTTTTTCATTGTCAAATATTTTTTTAATGAGTCTATATATCCATCCCCTTATCGTTAAGTGTCTCACTCTCGTCGCTTCATCATCATGTCTTGGCTCACTCGTAAGTTGCGTGACTTGCGTGATTGCGTGCCGTTGCTTCTCTTTTCTCTCTACTATTCTTTTTCATAAGGTGTTCAATTCAGATCAATATTATAAGGTCGACTCTCTCACTTATTTGCCAATTCTGTTATTTTATTTATTAAATATCGAATTCTTACCAGTTAGACCATCTTTGTCTTCCGCTTCAACGTTTGCTCCGGCATTTACTAAAGCGAGAATTGCATCGGCACTTCCTAAAAAAAAAAAATATAATAAATAATAATAAAAATAAATAAAAACTCCTTAAGTTATATATATAAAAGATGGGAATTTTATATTATCTATCTCATGCCGTTCTATAGACCAAGAAAATGTTTCGTCTGTTTATATATTTTTAGAGTGAATTCAAAATGATTTGAATAAATTTTGTTTTAATAATCCACAATTGGTAAACACTTTTTAAAGAAAGATAAACATCGTTATTAAAAAATTATGATTTATTTCTAGAATTCTGATTGCACGGTTAGAATTTCATCATGATTTAAGGGAAGCCCTCCAAGGGGGTGGCGAAGACATGAGTCACGCGCCGTCTTATGCAGGCCAAGGTTTCGCGGCCAAATGACCACCCGCCGACCTGACATGACATCATTTCTCTCAAAATTTATTAACACTTGGAGAGGAATTATTTTTAAATGACCCTTCTTTCCCTTGAGTCATATGTGTCAGGGTAAATGTGGAAAAACTATTAGGAGCAACCAGACAAGTGAAAAAACCTAATTAAATTTAATTTGGAAATTTGCTTCTTATTTAGAGTAGCAGGGAATTAATTAATTTTTTCAGAATTTTATACCCCCCCCCCCTCCTTTTTTTCCCCCCCCCTTTTCCTCCTCCTCCTCTCTCCCAGAACTTGTCAACGAGAGCAGGATAACATTTTTGTTGCTGAAGTTCGAGGATCCAATGGCCTGTTGCAATGGATAGCACATCGATGCCCCGGAAAGGCTGGAGATCTTGGGTGCGATTCCGGAGGCTTTGCCCACCAACAAAAAAAACGCTCATGTTATGAATAACGAAGGTTTCAAATAGTCAAAAATATACAATATTCGTATATATGTTCTGGAAGGTTTCCGCGACCGGGTGTATGCGAAGAGAGAAGATAAGTTTTCTCGGATTACGTCGCGTTGACTGTCGACGTTTCGGCTCTCCTTTTGAAGCCATTCAGAGAGAAGGGAGTTAGGAGGTAATGGTGGAGGGGGTTGTTTACGGAGTCGCAGTTTTTTCTTGCTAGTCCCCAGGTCTGTTTGGAGGATGCCTCAGAGGCTTGGATTTGTCTCTGAGATCTGGAGGAAGGGTTGGTTGTGTGTAATCGTGCATGTATTTGGTTTAGGTTGACTTCATATATATTCTTAGTTCGGCACCATTGCCTTTTAGCACATGTTCTGTAGCAAAACTAACCACATCATTCATTTATGACTAAATTGAGGGCGAATTGTTTTCTCGACACCGCATGGTCCTGAAGAAGGGCCCGTTTGAGCCCCGAAACGTTGGCCTATAGCGGAGGGATTTAATCCGAATAAATTGCCTGAATATCAGCTCTGGATTTATTTATTCACCCTTCTCAATTCATATATACATTTATATGTTGCATTCATGGGCTCTTTCTCCCCCCTCCCCCTGGTAACAGCCGCAATCCAGAATGACCAAGAAAGCAAGAGCCGTATCCAAAGAGCTCACCGTCCGCATTTTGCCGACACCTTCATTAGGAAATTAGTATATTTCAAAGACTTAGATATTTGAAGCGCCAAGATCGAATCTTTAAGTAAAGTTCATGCGCTATTTTATCACTCTATACATGGGGGTATCTAGGGGGCAGCAATCATTTTAATAATTTATTAATTACAAATAGAATAGGAAAAAAATGCTATTCCAATAAAATAATAAAAGTTCTTTCTTATAAATATTCAACATGTGTGTAATAAAAACTTTCTTTCACGATAGCCCCCGAAATAATTGATTAATTCAAATGATTTTTTTTTTATTTCAAGTAAACTAAGACGTCATAAATATTACGAACTTAGTTTTTCTAAAACTATTTGAAATTTTAGAATAAATGGCAAAAGGAGTATCAAGTAACTGATACCCAACCATTGCATTATTTATACAACTTTCAACTTTGTTTCATTTTTACTTTCTTTTACCTGCATATATATTAATATATAAATGGAAAATATTAGATTCATGTCAAAAATTCGATGTCGAGATTTTTTTTCATGGAAATATATGTTTTGAGGTTCCCTAGGTCAAAAAAATGGTTTGTCTGTGAACAAAATATCTCGAAAATGAAAAGAGCTATGAAATTGAAATTTTATATTTAAGTTAGTCATCCCCCTGGCACATGACACGAAGTTTTTGAACAAAATCGGCCAAAGAGTACTAGTACTTCTCTGATCTACTTTTTCTTTTTTCGATTTTCTCCAAATTCGCTCTAACGATTTTCTTTAAAATTTAATAAATCAATTATTATTTAGATGCTCTTTAAAATGTATATTCTCATTTTGCTCTTGAAATCTTTTGAAGCACACTTTACTCTTGTACTTCATAGGAAAGATAGGAGAAATGGTTGCCAGTGTAACAAAATATATAAGTATATATAAGATATTTTTCATGTTTACAAATTTTACATCTTTAATTATAATATATCGGCGGAAACATGTTCTGGTGTGACAAGCACAGAACATAACTTTCAATTACCGAAGAAAAGAGAAAGTTGTGCGATCAGTCACACCATATTTTTTATTTTAAAAAGAGCGAGGAGAGGGGATTAGTTTTGATTACAAAATTTCTGCTTTAGAACTAGTGTTGTTATAGAAAAATTTGAAAAATGAATAGGAGCATGTTTTTGGAGCATTAATGATTATGAATTTTCTTGATGAACTTGCCTTATTTCCCAATATCATGTGTCTTTACCAAAAATGGATTAAAAAATATGTGTTCCAGTTAGTTCTATTTATATATCAAACGTTTAGAAAAAGTTTTCAGACTGGCATACATGTTCTATAACTTGAAATAAAGAATAGGGAGATTTATTTAAATTTTTTTGAATTTGTTGTAAATCACATTGAAAAATCTTTTCTATGTCGTTATTTATAATTAAAAATATTATAAATAGTGATTTTTCGTGTATTCTTTCTAAAATTAAATAAATCCAAAATTAGAATTATGGATTAAAAATTGATTAAATAGTGCAAAGAGTGAGAGGGAGATGTGAAGATAAGAAATATAGGGGAGGCGAGAGGTGGGGTCAGTTAACAGCCAAGGGCATTTCTCGTTCTTTAGAGATCGATGCTGACTGGGACTGACCCTTCCTCAGGGCTCAAGGACAAGCTACTAACGGACAAATAACTGCATATACTCCTTGGTCGATAATAATAATTTTCCATTTTATTACAAAACAACATTATTCTCAAACAGGAGGTCAACAAAAAACAAATTTAACAAAAGATTTAGAATTTTATTTTTGAATGAACTTGAATAAGCGGTCTTATAAATTGAAAATTTTTTTGCTCAGGGACCCACATCTTGTGCGACCACGACCTGTCCGAGTTGGAACAGGCAGTTCTTTGTATGTCTGTCTATTCCTTCCACTTTTCAACAGGCGACGGGCTGGCCTGTCCTATTTCTTCCGGTCGCAAAAACGCATGATAGGGTTGGAGAAAGAAAGTGAGGTCCGCCGACCCCGAATCGCAGGAATAAGGCGAGGACAGAAGAAGATAAAATCAAAATTTTAAAAAGAATTTTTTTTTATGAGTCGAAGTATATGAATTTTCCAAATTAATATGAAATTACTTTAACATTTTAATTAATTAAATTTAAAAGTAGAACTCATGGCTACTCCTGCCCGAGAATAACTCTGACTCATAAAGATAAGAGAATTCTAAATTTAGCTCAGCCCCATGGCGAGGGTGCTTGCTCCCCCCTCTCCATTTTGTGGTTCATATATTTTAATAAATTAGAGGAAGATTTCTGTTCATGGGTTATTAAAGAAATTAAATATTTTTAAAATAAAAAATAACGAATTATTTTTTTTATTTTCAGAGTTATTGGCAAATGAAATCGTAACAGTTTCGACATACAATGCAATCATCAGGCCAGTAACAAATAAAATATTTTACAAAAATCATTCTTATTCCGAACTTAAAAACCTCGATATCTTGAGGATATGAGAATGATTTTTGTAAAATATTTTGTAATTTGTTACTAGCCTGATGATGATGGCATTGTATGTCGAAACTGTTACGATTTGCCAATAACTGTGAAAATAAAAAAAATAATTCTTTATTTTTTATTATAAAAATATTTAATTAACACGTGAACATAAATGTTTCTCTATTTTAATAAAATAAATTTACCTTTCATCTTGTTTAAGTTCAATTATTCATATTTTTTCAAAGGATTCATGCATTAAAAATCTAGCTAGCCAATAATTCCAAAAGAATTCCGTAAAACAGGAAGAATAAAACGAAACTTTATTCTTTATCGATCAGTAAAAAACTATAGCTTCCCAAGATTCGTTACTGGACTTGTACTCTTAAAAAAAAATACTTTTTTTTTACTTTTTTATATTTTGTGCATTGATAAATAAATAAGATTAAGTTCAGGAACATTTTTACAATATTCACAAGGATTTGGACCAAGAAGTTCATTAAAAACTTTTTGATTTTTAAAGCATCTTTTGGTTCAAATCCTTATGGATAAATAAATATGAATTGCACATAATGAACCAAATGATTATATGGTCTGGATTAAAACACAATGATGATTAATTACCTGCACTAGCGGCCCATAAGATGGGCTGTCGTCCATCTCGGTCGGTGACGTTGACACCCACCCCAGAATGGAGAAGTTTCCGAAGTACAGCCAGTCCATGACGGGCAGCCGATGGTCCCATCTCGCTATGGGGTCCACACATCTGGGCAGCATAGTGTACCGGATATCCGCCATGAATATCAGGTGTTGAAGCCAAAGCGCCAGCCTCCAAAACAAGTTCAAGGGCCTCCACTTCGCCACAAACTGGAAAAAAAAATAAACATATTATATTCCTCTACTTTAATTTTTTTTTTTTTTTTTATTGCGAATTCGCTCAAGTTTCACAACTTGAGGCAAAGTGATTTGGGGTTTGCGTGACTTCACCTCACCACCAAAAAGCCAAAAATAAAACATGTGAACAGAGTTTAAGAGTTCGAAGATTTCAATCTTCATTAATATCTATAATGTTATTGGAATCAATCATAAAAGAAAAAAAAATTAATAAAATTTCATTACTTATTCGAACGTAACAAGCATATTACAAATTTAATATTTCTTGTCCATTGGAGTACAAGTAGTGGTTTTGAATCAAAGATTCGCTTCCGATCTGAGTGATGAAAATTTATTTGGTTACTAATTAATTTAAACAAAGTGAACACAGATGCCGAAAAAAAAAATAATTCTTTTATTATTGTAGGCCTACTATTAAAAAAAAAATAGCGTGCGTCTTACGCTTATCGTTATGTAGTAAAGGATGCGTGGAGGGAAAGGCAGTCCTGAAAGAATACTCTGAATAATTTTCTAAGTAGTCGGAAACTTTTCGGTGCATAAACATAATAAAGTCTCCGAAATGTTTAATAAGTTGTCGGAAACGTTTCGGTGCATGGAGCATAATAAAAGCGTTTCCGGTTAATTGGTAAAGCATTCAGAATATTATTTTCTTGGCTGCCTCTGCCTCTACACATCCTTTATTTGATTAACTTTAATCACCGTTCTGAAACACCGGATTATGAGAAATAAAATTTTCTAACCACTCATCCGCTTTTTTTTCTGTTTCATAAAATTGTTGAATTGCCTAATTCTATTAAAGATGTGATGGAGGCTTAAAAAATCATATTTATAGTTAATAGAGCTATTCTCATATTCCCAAATCCATTGACAAAATTCTGTCCTCGCATTTTGCATACTCAACTACCCTGGACTAAGAGCACAATTTTACTATTTTAATTCTTTCAAATTCATGGGCGTAGCCAGACTTCTTGTTAGGGGGGCAACTCCTCGTTAGGGCGAAAGAGGGGGGTTTGCAATTAATATCTACATAGAGTATTAATTATTTATTTAAATAAAATAAAAAAATTAAATTAATGTAGTGAATTGGAGTGTTAAAAAAATTTCCAATGGGAAAAATATATATATATATATATATATTTTTAATTTTTAGGACCGCCAGGGGGGCAACGGCCCCCCCGCTACGCCCATGTTCAAATTTCAAGTTTTTCTCTTCTTGCTGATGACTCTTATCTCAATAGCAATTATATTTAAGTGATATTCTAATAAATATTTTCTTTTTTTTTCAGATGGTGGGTGTAACTCCAGTGATAGTGATTCAGTGTTAGTGTTTGTGTCCAGCTGATGGAGTGCAAGGATGCATCAGTCAACGCAGAGGGTAAACATTTTTTATCATCTAAACAGACCCCTCAGAGCCTTTCAAAGATAATCCAAGAAAGTAGAGAAATTAGCATTGAATTTTTTCTATTTATCCAATTTTTTTAATTTAAATTTCTTTCCGCATTCCCTTTCTTTCCTTATATTTAAGTCTAAACTTGGCCCCAAATATCATCTGATAGCTCCTCTATACACATATAAATAAATATCAACAAAATATAAAATTACTATTTTATTTTTTTCTTTAAAGATCTCGAGAGCTTCGAGGACCAACAGAACAGAGTAAGCTTTAGCATGGTGCAAAGGATATTAAAGGGGTTTAGGGCTCAGATTCGATTTTTTTTAGGATGTTTCCTTTTTCAGCTGACCCTAAATAGGATTTGCTTTTTTTCATTAAAATTTCAATTAAACAATTGGTACCCGGGCTCTTAAGGTGTGTGATTTTTAAACGGAAATAGAAATTTAAATGTATTCACTTTTCAATTGATTTACTGAAAATACATTTTCACACCTTAGATTGTAGTTAAATAATTTGGATATAGAGTGTGGAGGGTGCACCATGCCAACGGTAGGGATTTTTTGTTTGTCTTAGAACTTGCAGCTACTCCTAGTGAATCTTTTAGTGGAGAAATCAAAGAAAATTCCTTTCATTCTAGGCCTTTGTTAGATATCGTTGTTGTTGTTATTAGCTTCAGGTGTACCTTCTCTAAACATTAGCTAGTTTGTTTTTTATTAGAAACCCTTGATTTGTTTTTATGATTTAGGATTCAACTGAGAGCTAAAATGAAAGATTTTCTCGTTGATTTCTTCCATGAACGCTTCACAAGGAGATGATTGAAAGAGTAGGCCAGGTTCTCAAGTGTTTTGTGTTTGCGAAAAGACGCCTTGTGATGACGCATTTGTGAGTCTGGTATGTTTTTGTATCTTTGAGGGGGGGGTGGCTCTATGAGTAAAGCGAGTGAGGGAAGGGTTGCCGTTTCTCCAGGAATAGCCTGGAGGGTCAAAATTGCAATCCTTGAGGCCAGGAACCCGAGGGCTCCACCGATCTGATGGTGGAGACGGGGTTACAAATAATCTCTCTATTGTCTTCGTATTTTGTGTTAGACTAGGTAGGATCTTTTCCTGATTAGCCCCCGCACTCGCTTGCTTGTAATCCAAAAAATCAAGTTCATTCTCACTGATACAATTTCTTCAGACTCACGGTTTTCGGAAAAAATATTTTTTTTAAATGTGAATTAGGCAAGCAAGGCAAAAAGTTAATAAAAAACTTAACTGCTGTTTTTTCATTTACTATTTATTGTAGTAAATGCAATTTTTTTAATGATAAGATTTGTGTGAGTGAAAAAACTGAACAGCCAGAAATCTTAAATTTTCTCGAAATACAAGGTAAATATTAATAAATAACTTAAAATTCTCATAATTAATTAATTAGAGCTAAGTTTAATTCAATTGTTTTTTTTTTTAGGTACGAAATTGGAAATGCTAATATTCACGATTTACTCCAATAATGATATCGTCGTGAGACGAAAGTTTGATGTGGTGAGTTACATCCAAGTGCGGATCCAGAGGTGTTTCTCGGGGGGAGGGGTAATCTCGAGTGATTGGTCGCACAGCACACTATTTTTTCTCAATTTCGGTAATTTAAAGGCGCATTCTGTACTTGTTGGCCAGAATATAAATACAAATCAAATTTTTAAGTATTAATTTTTAAAATTTTACATTCAAAATAATTTTTTTTTTGAAAAAAAAAAGTATTTTTTTCAAATCTCGTGGGGGGCGTAATTACCCCCTCCCCCCTTAGTTACATCAGTATATGCAATGGTGCAAATTGCGGAATGAAACGTCAATTTATTAAATTTCTCTATTACCTCCATCCTAATTCCAAACGTGCCTCTATCTTTCCCATCTAAACAAATTACTACAAAAATCAATTTGATCTTATCCCCCGTTGATGAAAAATAATTATGCCTATATTGATATTTAATATGCAAAACTTTTTTGATTAAGCTTAATTTAATTCCAAGTTTGCTATTTTAGCAACTTCAAGGAGAGACTGACTGTTTATTAAAGAAATGGGTCGGGCAGGCGGAAACACTTACTTCCTGAGTCCTTGACCTTAATCCCTTCACTAATAACGTCCATTTAGAATATGATTGATTTACTATTATTTTCAAAATATTAAATAACTACTTGACGTAATTTTCTTTATTTCACAAAAAGTGAGAACTATATATAGTTCTTAGGCTCTTCGACTTTTTTTTTGACTATAAATTAGTATAATTATTTTACGTAATCTAATTACAAATTTAATAAAGATTTAAAGATCACATAATCATTTTAATAAATTGTTAGAGCGATAAAACAGGGTAAAATGGGCAAACACACGCAAACTTCTTATGATATTGATTCCCATGTCTACTTCATTTTTTTATTTGAAGTTTGCCATGAATAATTTAAAAGTAAAGAAAAAAAAATATAAGACAGCAAATAAAGGAATCGCCCCACTCGAACCTTTGTTGTTCTTCACATATTTCATAAACAAACCAAATACAGTATAAAAAAAAATTTATTTATATAGTGGGATAATAAAAAAAACCAAAACGTTTTAAACTATTTCAGTGTGATATCAATAGTATATAATATAATGTATATACAGTAAAATCCCTCTTATCCGGGCTCGGATCAACCCGATTAATCGGTATATCCCATTAGTAGATAATAAAAATTGCATATATTTATCATACAGTATTTTTATTATTACTAAAGACGGGACAAAAATATGGAAAAAAGTGCTTAAAAAAGGATAAAAAAATCTTGAATAAAATGATGTTCTATAAACATAAAATTTAAAATAACATAAGGAACTTTAGCAAAAAAGCATATCAATGACGGATACAAGAGGGGGGGGAAGGAAGTAATTACCTCCCCCCCTCCCCCGAGATTTGAGAAAAATAATTTTCTTGGAAATTAAATTAAATTTTGAATGAACGACAAATGAAAATGCTGGAGTTATTTTCATGCAAAATTTTATTACCACTATACAGTCGACGTTTCGGAGGACTCAAAGCCTCCCTTCATCAGGATTCTCAATATTGAGAACTCGCCTTCCAGTGATGGTTCATTATTTAAAATCACATTAGTCCTGATGAAGGGAGGCGTTGAGTCCCCCGAAACGTCGACTGTATAATGGTAATAAAATTTGGCCTGAAAATACCTCCAGCATTTCCATTTGTCGTTCATCTATCTACACCAGGCTTTCCAAATCATCAATTAAATTTTTAATATAAAATTTTAAAAATATTATTTGTATATATATATTCTGGTAAAGTACAGAATGCAACTTTAAATTACCGAAAGTAAGAGAAAGTCGTGTGCTGTGCGGCCAGTCCCACCAGATTACCCCCCCCCCCCCCCCGAAAAACTTCTTTGGCTCCGCCCTTGACTCATACCTTACTACTAAATTATGATCTTAGTTTTGCGTAATTCGTGTATAAAATTAAATATCTAATGATTGCTTATAAAATTCAGCAATAAGCATTTTGCTTAAAATCCGATCTTTAATTATTACATACATTATACCGGGTGTTTCATAAGTCATTTTACCGAGTAAGTGTATTTGTTAGAAGCAAATAATAAATCAATTTTATTTATATGGTAATTTAATTGAAACTGAATTTACACTACACATAGATATGAATTTCCACGAACAGTGTCATTAAAAAAATATGGGGATGCCACTACTCCAAATACTAGCCGTGTTGTTTACTTACTCAGTAAACTGACTTATGAAACACCCGGTATATAAATTAATTTTTTTTGTATTTTAATTTAAGTGTCTTGGTGCAACATTGTGCAATATGTTCGTTCAGATGGTGAAGAGGGAGGAGGGAGGAGTTCCGAGGTTTGTTTACTCGCTTGTTTCCTAGTCTATTTTTCTTCTACATAGGCTTGAGATCTCTTAAACAAAATGAGCGAGTTAGGAAAACGAAAACGTGTGATAAATTAATGACAATGCATTATATTCATTCAAGATGCTTACCTGTAGCCCAATGGACCACTGAATGCTTCTCATTGTCAAGACTATTGGCATCAGCTCCTCTTGCCAGCAACAGTTTGATAAGAGCCCGACTGCCGGCTATCACTGCCAGATGCAAGGGGGTATAACCATCTTCGTCGCTGGCATTCAAGAGATCAGGCGCCACCGTTAAAAGGATATCAGCTATTGCTGCTGCTGCCGATCCTGGAGCTTCCGCACAATAATGAAGGGCGGTCTTAAGGGTTCGATCCCGATCCCGAATGCTGTCCGGCTGTATTAAAAAAACACATTTTGTTCTAAAACTCTTGTTAAAGTGGAGGAATCCTTCGGCTCCTTAACTTGCTCTTCCTAATTTCTAACACCAAGCAACTTCTCTCGTTAATATCGTTTTATTTTTCATACTTTCTATTATTAATTTTGTTTAAAAATTGAAAAAATAGGTGAAAAAAATAAAGGTGACTTATTAGGAGAATTTTTAATTATAGAGCACATTTTTGTATTAAATATTTATTAAAAATATATAAATACTGTACAACGTTTCAATGCGTTTTAATTATAGAGCATTTTTTTTTAATTATAGCAATATTAAATATTTATTAAAAATATATAAAACTGACAACTCAACGCTACGTTGTACAGTATTTATATATTTTTAATAAATATTTAATACAAAAATGTGCTCTACAATTAAAAATTTCTCCTAATAATAATATTTCAAACCACAAAAGCTTTAATAAACACATAAAGGCCCTGACTTCTCGACTTTTTAGCGCAGGGTAAATGGCCTTAAATTCAGAAAAATTCCTTAAATGACAATTTTTATTAGAAATATATGTCTAAATTAGCCATTATTCTTTTTTAATGATATTCTATAAATATTTAAGCATTTAAAAAATATAAAGATTACTTTTAAATTCGTAGATAGGCCTATCAATTTTTAAATTCTTATTTCATTAAGGTCTTTTTCGGCATCAGAGGCTATTTAGACCCCGTCTCTATTTATTTCAATTGTTTTGGTAGCCACAAGCAAATGAAATAAATTGTCGCAGTCGGAATGCGAACCCGCGATCCTTGGTACAAATGGCCACCCACTACAATTTTCCAACTTGATCTTATTTTCTCAATTTAATGTTTATTTAAGTATTAAAGTACGGTATACTTTCTTGTTTATATATTAAATTTTAATGACTTTTGATTAATGATAAATTAATTATTTAAAAAGAAATCTTCAAAGAAAATGTGAATAAACAAATAATCATATGAGCAAATCAAAAAGGATCAATTATTAAAGAGACAAGGTCATTGTGCTGTCTGGTCAATGTCCTAGGGCTCATTTATGTCACGCACCAATAATCAATTTTTTTTATCATTTGCGTTTCTTAAAAGAAAAAAAAAAACAAAAGATTTGTAGATCAACAATCTTTCTTTAAATCTATTGAAAATTTAAAAAAAAAATTCTTCTAATTTTGAAATTTTTTTCGGTCTTCACAGCTTATGAGAAATGTCTCGATACTCTCACATTTTTTATGATCATTGCTGGGCCGAACTTAACTCAATTAATTCTAATTCGTGGTTTGTTCGTACAAGTCCCTGAAGTGCCCGAGAGTGTGGAGCCTTAAGCTTAGGCCTATCTTTCAGAATTGTTGTCTTAAAAGTAGCTTTTTTCTTCCAGTTCAAAAAACGATGGTTTATTTATATTAAATACAGGGTTAGGCAAAATAAAGACCGATTTTTAAAAGGCTGTTATGTAAAAAACTCTTCGTTAAAAAATTTTTTTCTATCATAATCTTAAAATACATGAAAAAGCATTTTCTGCAATAGTAAAACATGGTTTATATTTTTGAAGATAACTCCGGTTTTTTCATGTACAGTGAGGGACAATATTAAGTCCCTCCCATGTGTTTTCTACGTGTGATTATTTCATTGTTTTTAAAAAAATATATATTTTTTAATGGAAACTTTCATGGTTCAAACCTAGAAAATTTCCAATAAAGATTTTCATTTTCTTTTATAAAAACAATGAAATAATCACAAATAGAAAACGCATGGGTGGGACTTAATATTGTCCCTCACTGTACAGTATTTTAAGATTTTGATATAAAAAAATTTTTTTAACGAAGTGTTTTTACTCAACAGCTTTTTAAAAATGGGTCTTTATTATGCCTCATACTGTAATTTAAGACTAGGGAGACATCTTCTAGTCATTCCCATATAATGGCTAATGACTAATAGGACTGGTTAATATCAACCACCTCCCTGAATTGCTTCATTCTCTTATTTCTTGTTGCATATGAATACTTTTTCGTCTTAGGGTCTTATGCAAAAAATTCCAAAAAAAAAAGTTGCTTAGATTCAATTCAATTTTCTTAAATAGTTTTTAGAGATATTCGCTCCCCATCACTTATTAAGAATATAGTTTCAAAATAAAGTATCCAAGAACGACTCGTTTTTGTACACTACTTCCGACTTTTTATTTAATAACAATTTAAATTTAGTTTATCGCTTACATTATTCTTGAGTATATCTTTGACGTCATTTTTTCTTGCTTGCTGGCATGCATACATAAGAGGCGTAGCTCCCTCAGCAACAGCAGCAGCCTCGGTAGAAATGGCTGTCGGTGTTCTTTTTCGACGTCTCATACTCTGAGATGCTGCAGGTACTGGAGCAGGACTAACGGCAGCGGCCGGAGCCGCGCAGCTAGTCATACCGCCGATGATGGTAATAAACCAATCCCACCTTTAGCCTGAAATAAAAAAAAAAAAAAAAAAAAACAAGAAAATGAAGATGTGTAATAGACTACTTCTCAACCCTCTCATTTTCTTACGCAAATATTTTATAAACTAATTTGGTTTGATGAAGTCATTTTTTTCATGTAATAGAGTAATTTCAAGAGACATAATCTTTTAATTAATTTACGAGTTTATAAAAATTGATTTGAATTAAGTGTCAATTTTCCCTTTCCTTTTTGAATAAATAATTTTTTTCAAAGGGGTCAACATCCGATTGAATAATTGAAAGATCATTTTAGACTTGTTTTAGAAATAACATGTTATTAAAGAAATTTTCTTTTCTATTAAATTTCTTTCAATCAATAATCTATCATTCGAAAATGAAATAAGATATAGTCATGTCCAATTTGTTCTTTATAGGTTTATGTATATATAGGAGTTATAAAAGTTCTTATTTGTAACTAAAAAGAGGCAGGAACCGATTCCAAGCTCCTTAACTTATTTATACGTGAATATACATTAATTGGATTTTGATAGCTCAATACTGCGCCTCTTTAATGTCTTGTCGCATAATAAATTTCATTTATTTTGAGCCGCTATCTATGAATAGAATGTGTGCTTTCTCGCCTTTTGAGATTTAACAATGAACGATTTTTAGTATTTCTGTAGTCAGACATTAACTTGGATATAGGATTTCCAAGTCAAATACAAATAAAATATATTTCCCATCTTTTTTTTGGAATTATTTAGCCCTAAAAGTCTAAACATGATGAAATAAAGTAGAATTGAAAAGATTATAGTGAAGTCTTAAAAAATGTAAATTAAGTTGTGTGCTGGGTATATGAGATTGGAGTCGGAAGGAATAAAACCAGCGTTTGTTGAACACCTTTACACTTGAATCTAGGCAGACATTTCGGTAACCATAACAACCCTGTTAGGGACACCTTGAAAAAAATTTCAGTGGCAACCGTTATGGTTACCGAAACGTCTGCCTAGATTAAAGTGTAAAGGTGTTCAACAAACGTTGGTTTTATTTCTCACGACTCCAATAACTTAAAAAATGTTTATCATGGAAGGGTTGCAGGAGCAGAGACTGGCAGCCAAATTTTTTCTTTAAATATTTTATTGGGCCGACGTTTCGGTCTCGATAAAGGCCATCTTCAGGGCTCAATTAAGTGTCAAGTAAATATATATAATTTGCATCAGTACATAGATGCCTAATGAAAATTCAATGAAAGATCTCTCATCTGATGAGCATCAGTACATATATAGGGTGATGCATAATTATCCGTCGTTTTTCATCAGTGAAAAGTAGCGTTTTGTTTATTATTTTTATATGAAAATAATCTTCTCTATTGTTTCAGAAAAATGCGTGTCGAAAACCATAGTCATATTCGCCATATTATGCTCTACCACTTCGAGAAAGGATGGAAAGCAGCACAGTCATTTCGCGATCTCAATGAACTTTTTGGCAAAGGAACAATCGGCGAAAGTCAGTATAGGGAGTGGTTTGCCCGTTTCACATCAGGTGATACCAGCTTGAAGGATAAGCCGGAAGAGGTCGACCATCGGATTTCGACGATCAGGCTCTTCTAGCAGCCGTGGAAAAGGACGAGAGCCTGACAACTCTGACTGCTGGCTGAAGACTTCAATGTCAATCAATCCACGGTTGTCTCAAAAAGTGTGAGCCGATCGCGTTCGAATTTTCACAGCGAAACGAACAAACACCATTTTTGAAGAATCTTGCCACTGGGAATGAGTCATGGATTCTTTTCAAAAACATCAAAAGAAAGGTTTGCGTTGCGCCAGGTGTTTCCCCCAAAGGAATACCGAAACATGTCCACTGTAAGAAGGCTATGTGGTGTGTGTGGTGGGACAAAAAGTTCAAAAAGTTCGTTGAGATCGAGCAATGACTGTGCTGCTTTCCATCCTTTCTCGAAGTGGTAGATCATAATATGGCGAATATGACTATGGTTTTCGACACGCATTTTTCTGAAACAATAGAGAAGATTATTTTCATTCAAAAATAATAAACAAAACGCTACTTTTCACTGATGAAAAACGCGCCGATATAAATAATTATGCAAACAACCCAATAGCTGCCTAATGAAAATTATATATATATATTTCCTTGACACTTATTGGACCCTGAAAATCGCCTCTATCGAGACCGAAACGTCGGCCCAATAAAATATTTAAAGAAAAACCAGTCTCTGCTCCTGCAACCCTTTCTTGATACAACTACAATATTAAAAAAAAAATGATGAAATGTTAATATTGTATTAAGGTTTTAATGGATTAATCATAGTATTTTCTATTAAGATATTAAACTTTGGAAGCTAAGTTATTAAAAAAAAAAGAATTTTATTTAAAAATGGTTGTATTTGACTTGGAAAATGTCTAACTTGCTTTGGAAAAGTTTGCATTTTAATTAGAAAAGGTTATTTTGACTTAAAATGCTATTATATTCTTGGAGTAGCCGATTACAATAGAATGCTCTTCGCTCTTTTAATATATCAAAAAAAAAAATTTGTACTTGCCAAGTCAATTCCAAATAAAATTTTTTTTAATCCTTATCAGAATTTTTTCACTAATGTAAATCTGATGATTTATAAAATAGTCTTTTCGAATTGTGTAGATTAGGGTTGTTAGAAATAATAACAAATATACTATTAAATAAAATAGCAGTAGTAAGTAGGTCAAAATATGGGTCACTCTTAGCCAGTAATGCCAAAGTGGAAATTATTTATTATTTGTCTAAATCAACTTGAATAGTCTTTGCGTGTGTTACTTTGATTAAAGTTTTTTTTTTTTTCTTCTGAAAAAATAAAATTTCCATTCATAGTAATTAACCAATTATAAAATTGAATGTAAAATCATCACTTTTTAGAAGTATTCTAAATCTTATTTTATAATTGTTAAAAGAATTTAAAATTAATTAAAAGACATTGATGAAAATGAAAACTAATTATTTACAAGAAAAACTAAAAATTCTATAAATAAAGTAACAATAAAGTGACAAATTAGATGGATCATTTTAAAAAGCAATAATTATTGATATCGCTTTTAAATATTTATCAACGTTGATCAGGGTTTATGTGCTAATGGCAAATCATTCCTCTCACAAATACTATAATACTAACAACTTGGCTATTCGAAAATCTGCACTATCTCTCTTCTACAGGTATTACCATGGTCAATGCTCTGCCGAATTAAAATCAATTATCCCACCCAATGCAACATATTCACGGAACACAAGAGAGGCATCTTCCCAGCATCCCTATGCTGTTCAGATCACGACTAACAGAACAAAACAATTTCATTCTTCCTTTGTCCCCATGACCTCCCGTGATTGGAACAAGCTCCCTGCGTCTATCTTCCCCAAAACCTACAATCTTCAGATTTTCAAGTCTAACCTCAACAGGCATCTTCTCAGTTCCCGCAGTTGAGTTTCCCCTTTATGCTTCTCCTTTTGTTTTTATTTTCTTCCTGGCTGCATGTGACTATTGGTCATTATAGGTCTTCGGACCTTATGCACCCATTCCAAAAAAAAAAAAAAAAAAATCGGTCAACATAAAAAATAAATCAATTATCAGGAAAGAATTCTCGAAATAAATGCCTTCAATCAATAGATATAATATCGAAATTCTTTTCGATATTAGTTTCCATTCTGTTTTTGAACCTATATCACTATAATAATTTGATGTTATTTTTAAAAGTTTAATAGAATTGTCGATGAAAAAGACTCAATAAGGTAGTAAAATAATATATAATAAACCTTCATCTTCTTCCTTCCACCATTCTATCGTCTGAATGGAAATAAAATTGATTAAAATTCTTTTCAAACCAACTTCTTAATTAAGCCGATGACGAGACTTTTTTTTTTTATTCACCAATATTCTTTTGATAGTTTGAAATATACAATTTTATTTTTTGATCAATTAACTATTTGGCCTATTTGAGATATTCGGAAAAAAATAATTTTATATATTATTTCATTAATGAAATTAGAAGATGTTAGCAGAGTATCTGATTCGGAAAAGAAGAGTCAGTTGACAAAAGAAACAGCAAAAAATTTGATTAAATCATTTTAAAGAAGAAATTGATGGCTAAGTGATAATTAACAGGAACAGGTAGATGTAGGCAGCCAGCATAGAATAAAAACTTTATATAAATATCATCGACGTTTCGGGAACGCATCTTCAGGACGATAAATTGTTAATGTTATTTAGATTGATACATGTAGGTCATGAATGGGCCCGAAACATTAGCACTGGCCAAGATTAAAAGACTGGATAAATACAGCCCAGGCACCTACTAAAATTATTATAAACAATTAAATCTAATGATATATGCAAATTTGTATTATAATTTTGTATGACCTACATGTATCAAACTAAACAACATTAACAATTTATAGTCCTAAAGATGGGAGCAATGCGTTCCCGAAACGTCGACGATATTTAAATAAAGTTTATATTCTTTGCTGGCTGCCTATATCTACCTGTTCCTGTATAATCATTTTAATTCTTTTGAGGGAATGTCGTATTTTTGATATGGAGTCTTTACATCTTCTTAAGGATTGGTCCAAAAGTGGCAAGATCATAAACTTTTTGGCTTCCCCTAAATTAATGTGGCCAGAAATACATGCAATAGACATAGACAACTCAACATCGACAGGAAATTTCCGTTGGATTGGTGCAATTATCAATATTATTTAAAAGAAGAGGAAGATTTATTGCAGTAAATCGACAGGAAATACAAGAAAACAAGTTGCTATACTAAGAAACAACCAGGCTGCAATAAGTTCCCATGAAATCAGCTCTAAAACAGTCTAGGACTGCCTAATCAGAATGAATAAATTAGAGAGGAAACAAGATTGTTCTCCATTGGGTCCCAAGACTCACTGGGATGGAGGACAACGAAGACGCAGAGAAGTTTGCAAAAAGGGGATCGGAAACACATTTTATTGGAACAAAGACGTTCAGTGGAATTGGGATGAACACCATTCGAGAGAATATCCAAAAGTGAAGCAATCAAAAGAACTTCTTGGGACATATAACCAAAAGAGAACTGCGGATCGATTGATGCCAAGAAAAATAATTTATTTTTATTTCTCTACCTATGTATATATGTAATATATATATAGAGAGAAAGTATTGGATTCATGTCAAAAATTCGATGTCGAGATTTTGATGGATCTTCACGTTTTGAGGTCCCCTGAATCCAAAAAGTGGTTTTCGCGACATGGTCTGTCTGTGTGTGTGTGTGTCTGTGAACAAAATATCTCAAGAACGAAAAGAGCTAGGAAGTTGAAATTTTATATTTAAGTTAGGCACCCCCATGGGACGTGACACGAAGCTTTTGAACAAAATCGACCAAAAAGTACTAGCACTTTACTGATTCACTTTTTCAGTTTTTTTCGATTTTCTCAAAATTTGCTCCAACGATTTTTTTTAAAATTCAAAAATCAATTATTTTTTAGATTCTCTATAAAATGTATATTCTCATTTTGTGATTGAAATCTTCTGAAGACCACTTTACTCTTGTACTCCATAGAAAAGATAGGAGAAATGGTTGCCATGGTATCAAAATATAAATATTTTCCCATACTTATAAATTTTACATCTTGAATTCAATTGTACCCTACTGTCGGAAACTAAATACATGTCGACACAAAAAATCTGGTGTGACAAGCACAGTACACAACTTTTGATTACCGAAGGTAAGAGAAAGTTGTGTGCTGTGCGCCAGTCACACCAGATTTTTTTCTTATTAACTGAAGATGTTTTTCGTTTGTGAAGACCTAATTAAAAATTTTCCTTGTTATGTTCTTTAATATTTTTTCTTCTTTTGCGAGTGTTTACTTAGTGCGAATTATTATAATTAAATTTGTTTCCATTATTTAAGAGAAATCGTCCCCTCTTAACATTGATTTGCTTGGATTCAACATAATCAAATGATTGTAAATGAGATCCCAAGAACGGCCTCAAACAGTTTTACTCTCGTTTCCATAGTGTAATGCGTCCAAGAAAACTATTTTAAATAATCAATAATAAAAACAAAGCATAAATTAGATTGTATGTTTTATTTGTCATCAGTCACCTTTATTCTGTATATATTTTCAAGAGTCGAATTCTCATTCTTAAAAGTTTTTATATTTAAAGGAGTTACCCTTTTTAACTACTATCTTTTAATCAAGAATAAATAAATTAAACTGTCCCTTCTTCTTCTTAGAAGATAAACTGATCAGGAAGCGGTGAAGCTCACGCAATGCAATCTCGATAGGCAAGAAGAGTAAAAATAACTTTTTCGAGGTTAATTATTATATAGGATATTTATTTATCTATTGTATTTTTATACTTTTTTTAAGTATGGCCACAGGTTAAGAGTAAAGTGAAAATTGCATATTCTTGATGATAAACTAAAATCTTTCCTATTATTTTTGAAAATATTAACAAGTTTACTTTACTTAATCGAAAAATTAGCGTTTACCTAATTCCTTTTCTGAAAAGAAGCAGAATGATTTTTGTGTTTATTTTTACATTTTTTATCAGTGATCCTCTCAAAGCTGAAGTGGAGTAAGACACCTGATATATGAATATGTCCAAAACCTTTTTACAAATGAAAAACTTCTGAATTTTTTCTTTTTTCATAGTATTTAATAAGCCTAAAAGTTGGAAAGCCAATGTTTTCGAGAAATCTGAAAAAATAAGGAAGATATTGAAAGAAATGCCAATATTATTTTAATCTTTAGGAGATTATAGCTTACTTTTTCATATTTCTGGTGTTTTTTTTTTTTTATTTTTTTACTTTATATATTCATCAACTCAGAAAACACAGAAAATACGAAGTTTGATTGAAATTATTTGGAATTGAAATTAAAATAATTAAAATATAGTTTAGCAACGGCCATTTAATTTTGAACAATATTAAAGCTCACTTCATATAAGTTTTAAAAAGGCCAAGAAAAAACAAAGAATAATTAAACTTATAGCCTCGCTACTTATTGTATTAGTTCACCCTCGAAACTATAGATGAATGTGAAATAGTTTTAAATTGTGCTAATAACTATTTTAAAAATAAAAAATTTTTGGACACTGAAATTTGCCATGAAGTTATTTTCATCCTACGTAAATTTTCTTTTTATTTTACATAGGTGAAAATATAGAAAATAGATTCTGAAACGGGCGACAAACATGAAGTGAGCTTTGATATCTTTTAATATTTCATCCTGATGATTGAAATCTCTTTTTTTATCTTTGATGATCGACTCCATATTGTATTTGATAACTGATAAATCAAGAAAAATGTAAATCAGAAGTGAATTATTTTTCTAAAATATCTTTGCACAAGATTTTCGTTCAAATAAATATAATAACAACAAATTCAGAAAAAGTATTTGATATAATCTTTCTTCTTAAAGGTTAAAATAGCATTCGTATTTTATATTTTCGTTTTTTTTTTGCAGATTTCTTAACCAAAGTTGCATTTGTGCTAATAAATATAATGGAAAAAGGAAAAAATAAACAAAAAATCACGTATCATAGTGAAAAATTATCTACATTTCGTAAGTTGATTGTTTTTACAAAAATATATCCAATATTCTTTAAACTTTTTTTAAAAATCTTTTCACATATAGACTTAAATGATATTTATTATGTTAATTATGATTTTTGTTATTAAGACAAATTTACTTTAAACTTTTGATAAAGAAATATAACTGTTATCAGAAATTAGGAGCCTATTTAGGCAGATTGGTTCAGAGATGCCCCAAAGTCAAATTATCAAAAAGTTGAAAAAAGTGGCTCCGATTCTTTCTTTAAAAAAAGAAGTCTTGGTACTTTCGCACCCACTGTCATTCCGGAAGCGAGATCATTGGTTCCTTTGCAATTTGTATTGTTGCTTCTTGGCCTGCCCATCCCTGTCCTCCACTTGTTCTTCAAAGCAGGTCATTATTAAATTTATTTATATTTCATAACTATTTTATGCCCTCGGGCTTGGTGTAGTGGCTAGCGTGTTGGCCTTCTTCTATACCAAGAGTCGCGGGTTCGGATCCCAGGCAGTCCGATGATTTTATTTAAGCCATTATGTCTGTGTGTCCGTGTGGGTGTATGAAAGCGATTGCTTAAAAACCAAAGCAGCTAGATCGATGAAATTTGGTATATGCTCCTTACACTAAAATTGTAGACTTCTATCAACTTTTGGAGTAAATACGTCACTTGGAAGTAGTACTTTACCTCTAAAATTTACGAAAAATGTCGTTTTCTTCTGTGATTATTTCAAAAACTATTCAGTTTTCGAAAAAATGTCTAAGGTTAAAAACTATTTAAAATTGAGTATTTTATCATAATATAACAAAGAAATTGAAAATTTCGAAATTTCTGAAAAAACTTATTAGGTAAAGTACTACTTCTAAGTGACGTATTTACTCCAAAAGTTGATAGATGTCTACAATTTTAGTGTAAGGAGCATATACCAAATTTCATCGATCTAGTTGCTTTGGTTTTTAAGCAATCATGTTCACACACACACACCCAGACGTAATTACAAAAGAATATACGAGAAAGTCTCGGGGAAGTAATTACCCATATTTTATTAAAGGGTATGATGACTAATTGAAAAATCTCGATTTCATATATTTAAAAATAAAATTTAGATCAAAAATAGAATATTTTAAATTTTTTTGTGCTGCAAATTGGATCTCAAGGTGTAGACGCGCGACTTTGTCTCGCAACAGTCTAGAGACAATGCCTCGCAATGACTTTGTCGCTCGCTAGGTGTGTATTCAGCTTTATATGGCCTAAGTTGCCGAAAAGACTGTGTGTATGTGTGAGTGTGAATGGAAAAATGTGTGAGTATTAAAAAAAATATTTTTTTAAGTGGGCCTTGGTGTATCTTGGGCCATTTGTACCAGTGGCGTAGCGAGCTTAACTCGCGCCCGGGGCACAATACCTTTTAGCGCCCCCCCCCCCATTCGAAAACCACACAATATTATATGTAAAATATACTCGTAAATTAATAAATAAATAAAGTAAAATAAATAAAGTCATAGGCTCAAGGCAGGTAAATTTGAGACAAAATAATCCAGCAATTTTTTATTTTGCAGACCATTTGGCGCCCCTTTGTGAGTAGCGCCCGGGGCATGATGACCCCCCTTGCTCCCCCTTCGCTACGCCACTGATTTGTACCAAGGGTCGTGGATTCGCATCCCATCCCAGGCGACAAAATTTTTCTTTAAAAACTTTTTCCTACAGATATCACAAACATATTTATGCACACCAGAATGAATCTGTTTCTGTTCGGTTATTATAGCTTTTGAAAAAAATTGCTTTTGACAAATATCACACTTGAAAGGTTTTTTGAATCCAATCCAATTGAATTGGATACCAATCAATTGAAATAAATAAGGACGGGGGTCTAAATGGCCTCCGATGCCGAAAAAAAGTTTAAACGAATTAAAAAAAAAACTTTTTTAGGGGACCTGGCAACAGAGTAAAGCAAAAGCCACCAAGATCGTTGTAATGAAGAAATGAAAATCACGACGGAGCCTTGGGTAGATGGTCTAAATGAACCAGCCTGTGGAATGTCCTCCGGTTACCAACGGTACAATAAATTTTTCAAAAAATATGTTAATAGCCTCAATAGCCGTGAGAGAGTAATTAAGAATAGAAAAAACTATTAATATTTTATAATTTTTTTTCAAAATACCGTATTCATATGATGTTTAATTGTTTTTAGTTGGACTAAATTTTTTTTTTTAATATCTAAACTTTATAAATTAATTTAAAATATTCAAAAAGTCTTGAAATTTGAATGTGTGTATTATAATATGCAAATTTATGATAGTAACACGTGATTTTTTTAATGAATGAAAACCCCAAACAATTAGAAACATTTTTCTTAAACAAACTTATTGTCTGAATCATATTTGATTTAATAGTCTGAGGCTATTTAAAGCTTCAAACAATTTTTTCATTAATTAATTTCTATTCTATAATATTATCCGTTCATATTACTTAAAAAATAAATATAAATATAAAATATATACCATCATTAAGCATTTAACAATTGAAAATAAATCTCGATAAAATTATTTAAATGCAATTTTCTTACTTACCAAATGAAGAAGCTTTTTATGCATATATATGCCCATATAGGGTGATGATAACTTTTATAACTAAACGTGATCTCAATATATAAAATTTCATTAAGAATGGTGGTTGTTTCGGTTTGAGAGAAAAGTACACACTGTACGAACTACATGCTGCATGCGATTTTTAGCCGGTCGTGGCTTTTGTTGTGACCCATGGTTGCTATGACAATCAAAAGATTCACAATATAAACACACATTTGCTATTTTCATTATACGACACTAATTTTTTTAATTAATTAAATTTCTTTATTGACGATTAAAAATAATTTTTATATTATTGAAACTCGTTTATTTTGTTTTTAAAATTTTTCAATAATTAGAGTAAAAAGTAGGGGGGGAGAATTCGCGGCAATTTCAAATATGTAGAGCTGGGCAAAAAAAGAAGAAATTATTTTAAAATTTACTATAAAGAAAAGAGAGCAAATAATAAAAAAATACAAAGTTGTTTTTAAGGCGACCATAATTGAAGCTTTTTTCAAATTATTCATACAGATAGCTCTAGAAAATATAAATTCCGCCTCTCTTTTGAAAAAAATTAAATTATAATAATTTATTCTTTTGATTTTAGAAGATCCTGAAGATAATAAGATAAGATGGCAAGATACATATATCCTAGCACATGATTATTATAATTAAATTGGAAGTAAAAGAATTGATAAATTAAACAAGCTAGATCCTAATAACAAAAAGAAGGGAAATCAGCCATCGGGGGTATAGCTCAGTGGTAGAGCATTCGACTGCAGATCGAGAGGTCCCCGGTTCAAACCCGGGTGCCCCCTTAAATTTTTTTTACCTCTTTAATTTTACATCTATTAATTAATAAATTCTAATCATGATATTGATAATAGATAAATTATTAACCTAAAATTTTATATATATATGGTTTTTAACATTTTACTATCCACTTGATTATATTCAATTCATCTTTGACAAGGTGATTGACTTTTTACACTTTTGACAGTTGTCAAGTTTTTATCATGTAAAATGTTATTTTCTTAATATATTATTAATGTCTTTATATTTTGATAATTTCTTTGGCGTAATACATATTAGTATTTTATATAAACTATGGTAAAAATTCATTGGAAATATAAATCCCTCCCTCGACGAATCAAGTGAGTTCATAACCTTTTATTTTTATAATTTCAATATTAAATTTTTTATATTTTTTTTTAGAGAATCAGTAAAATGGAATTGGATGAATTTGAAATTGACAATAAAATCGCTCTTTTACAATTATTTTTTAAGTCAAGCATATGTAGCCGATGTTTTAATGGAACCAATGCTATGGTTTGTGGATAATTTTACAAAATTTCTTGGACCTGTAAGTTTCTCAATTCATTTTTTTATAGTTATTTAGTGAAAATATAAGTTCATGCTATATTCAGTTGATTTAAATACATGTTATTGCTAATTTTTATAAAAATCACAATTAACTTGAAGTGCACTCACATTTAATAATTTTTGACTTGATCTTTCGACCTTATTTATAAAAAAATATTTTTCTTTATCATCCTTTAAATTTTTAATTTATTCCTTCCATATATATATATGCAAAGATAAACTTTCTCTGGTTAAGAGTACTCGACGTTTCTCCCTTTAGATCTCAGAGACAAATCCAAACCTCTGAAACATCCAGTAAGGCTGAACGCACGCCAATTGAGCAAAACGCTCTTGGACAAACGTTTAGGCAACCGATTAGGCAAAAAGCAAAATGTTTTGTCATTGGACATAATGTTTTGCCATTGAGCACTTTTGCCTAATCGGTGTGCGTTGGTCACTCATTGGCAGAACATTTTTGCTCAATGCCAACGGACACCGATGAGCAAAACGCTCAATGGAAAAACATTTTGTTCAATGATGTCCAATTGTGTTTGGCCTCCTCGGTGTGCGTTGACCCATAGAAAAGCAGTTTTAGGAAAAAACAGTTTTCGAAAACGTTTTTGCTCAATTGGTGTGCGTTCAGCCTAAATAGACTTGAAGACCAATAAGACTGCGATCTCGTAAACAATCCACCTCCAGCTTTACCTACTTGCCCCACACTTTTGAAAATGACTCCAAAAGAACAGACGAAACGTCGAGTAAATCTCAACATCCAACTTAACCCGAGAAAACTTATCTTCGCATACACCCAGCTGCGAAAGCTTTGCTGAACATACTATATATCTGTTTAGATAAAGATCAATATAAACGATTATAAATAAAGAGTAAGGTGAAGAAAATAGACTTTATTCGGCCTCATTTTCCTCACCTTCCTGTGAATTAGACGGCCTTCCTCCATACTATTATATATATATTTTTTTACATAATCTTTTATTTCCTAGATTCTAACAATTTATTCTAAATTAAAAAAAAAAGAATTGCTATTAATCAACATGTAGATTACATTTCATATGATATCTATAGAAAAATGACTTAAATTTTTCTTTTAAAATCTAATAATGATTATTTTTTTCCAGTTTTTTGTCTTTTTCGTATGTGCCCTTACTGCATACGTAGTGATCGTAGCTCATTGGCTAGGTCTTCCATACTGGTGGAAGAAAAGCAAAGTCGCCACCATCTGTCTAGTCTCTTTTGGATATTGGCTTTTGATTAATATTTGCTTCCATTATTTTATGGCTGCCAAAACCTTACCAGGTTATCCTCCGGAGGTGAGACCTCAAAAAAAAATATCAAACAACGTAAGATGTCTCTTTATTAATTCTTCTAATTGCAGGGAGCATTGATTCCAGAAGCAGCTAGCATATGTAAAAAATGCATTTCTCCAAAGCCTCCTAGAACTCATCATTGTTCTGTTTGTAACAGATGCATTCTTAAAATGGACCATCATTGTCGTATCTTTTTTATACAAAATTGTTTATTTTTAACACCATTACTTACCTTTTTTTTAAATGAAAAAACCTTAACTTATCTCCAGCTTGGCTCAATAACTGCATTGGTTACTATAATCAACGTTATTTTTTTCTCTATATGGTATTCATGGTAATCGGAGTAGTTTTTGTGATGATATTCGGTGCGGAGATTGCCTATAAAGAAGTTTGGCTCAGCGTCGACGACCATACGATACGAGAAGGAAGCGGAGACGGAGATGAACTCGATGGACATCCATTGCACATTAATGATTCCGCTCTCGCTTCTATTGTAAATCTTATTTAATTTAGATTGTAAATGAAATGTAATTAATTGTCATTTTTCATTTCTAGATAAGTGGAGAACTCTTTGCTAAAGAGGCAAGACACGATTGGGCTTATACATCTATTATTAGTGTGGCTTTTCTCTGTTCAGGTTCGTTCCAATTTTTCCACAAATTAAATACTTCTCATGAGAATAGAAATTCCAGATGTAATTACATCAGGATACCCGAAAATATTTCAGCACGTCATCCTCAGTGTAGGATTTAGTCAGTTGGCGGTCCTTCGTCTGGTGTGTTAAACTTTTGCATGAAGAGTTTTTGAATCTTCGTCTTCCCCTCCTCTTCATGCAAAAGTTTAAAACTCCAGAAGAGGGCCCAATTGAATATATCCTGCACTGAGGGTGACCAGGCGTTAGGCCGGCTGGAATATTTGCAAAAATTTAGTATAAGGCGTTGCTGTTTTATTTCTCTCGTAATAACATGTTTGTTCATTTTTAATTCGCTTTGTACTTTCTCTTACATATATATGTATATATAGGTAATATATATATATAAATAGAAAATATTGGATTCATGTCATATATTCCATGTCAAGATTTTCATGGATATATACGTTTTGAGGTCCACTGAATCAAAAAAAGTGGTTTTCGTGGCATAGTCTGTCTGTGAACAAAATATCTCAAGAACGAAAAGAGCTAGGAGGTTGAAATGTTATATTTAAGTTAGATACCCGCTTAGAACGTAAGCTTTTGAACAAAATCGGCCAAAAAGTACTAGTACTTTGATTTGTACAAAAAACAATTATTTTTTAGATTCTCTTTAAAATGTATATTCTCATTTTGCCATTGAAATCTTCTGATGACCACTTTTTTTTTTTTTTTTTTTAAAAAAAACATTCACACTTTTTTCTCATTCACACTCACACTCACACACACATTCACACAGTCTTTTCGGCAACTCAGGCCATTTAAGACTTTAGACGATAACCGTTATTATATAAATATACATATAGGGGTCCAGGCATTCTTATTTAAGCCATTTGGTATCCAATTGGCTTAAATAAAATCATCGGACTGCCTGGGGTCCGAACCCGCGACGTTTGGTATACGAGGTTAGCACGCTAACCTCTACGCCATGCCCTGATGACCACTTTACTCTTGAAAAGTTAGGAGAAATAGTTGCCATGGTAACAGAATATAAATATTTTCTCATACTTTTAAATTTTACATGTCGACACAAAAAATCTCGTGTGGCAAGCACAGAACACTGTGCGATTAGTCACACCAGATTTTTTTAAAAGAATATAAGTTTTTTTAAAATGTAAGATATATTTTCTTTGGCTGGAGACTGTATTGTTTGTATTATTGATGCTGGGGAGGCAGCCAGGATTAGAAATAAAACACAAATTTTATTTCAATCTGCTCGTTGACGTTTCGGGTGCTAATCGCCCCCTTCCTCAGGAAGGACACCTGCTCAGTCCTGAGGAAGGGGGAGATTAGCACCCGAAACGTCGACGAGCAGATCTCCCCCTTCCTCAGGACTGAGCAGGTGTCTTTCCTGAGGAAGGGGGCGATTAGCACTCGAAACGTCGACGAGCAGATTAAAATAAAATTTGTGTTTTATTTCCAATCCTGGCTGCCAACCCATCATCAATAATTTAAAATGTAATACTCATATAAAATTTTTTTTTTAAATATAATTATCATTTTAGGTGTATTTGCTGCTCTCGGATCCTTGTCTATAAAACACGCAAGACTTATAAGCCGAGGAGAGACAAGCATTGAGGCTTATATTAATGAAAGCGAAACGAAAAGACTCGCTGCACTCAATAAGGTATTTGATGAAATTCAGCTTAAACTTCAGAGGTGCCAGAACGGTTTAAAAAAAATACATTCCTCCACTACTAACATGGCAATTTCTTTTTTTTTTTAGGATTATGTGAATCCTTATAATTTGGGCTTTCATCGCAATTGGCGTCAATTCTTTGGTTTGAACAGCCAGCGGAGTTGGATACATATACTCTTGCCATCACCTCATCGACCAATAGGCGATGGCCTTACTTGGCATACGCTAATGAGTGACTCTGAAGATGAAGATGAGGAAACCCGACTTAGTAAAGAACCATGACCTCAATTAACATTGAGGTATAATTATAATTGATCTCGTGTTCAAAGATATTAGATAATAATAATCGATTTAAAATGAAAAAATAATATTGAAGAGAATTCCGAAAATTTTATATCTCTTCAATATTATAATATATATATATATATAAACACTCTAATGTTCACTTCATACTTAATATCATCTGTTTAATAAGAAACTTTTTTTTTGATGGTACTCAACACTTTTTAAACACTAAAATTCTCACCTAATGCTATCTAACTCACTGCCTAAGTATTGAAATACAACTTTTTATAGTGGTACATAATCCGAGTAAGAAAATTAACAGTGCCACTCTTAATTTATTGGAATCGAATCGAGATAAAAATACATTTCAGAATATTTTACTCTTTTAAGAGTAAAAAAAAAGATTTCAAATTATATAGATGATATTAAATTCATTAAATTATTAACATTAGTGTGACATATATATATATATATCTATTTGTCAGAAAATAATAGTTTCTCTTTTAGTTTCTTTTGATGAGATTAATCATTTTACAACCATAATACTGTATAAAACATTCCTAGATAAAACTAGTTTTAACTAAATGTTTGTTAAACTAATATTAAGTTAAAACTATTTTTGCCCGGTTGCCTCATTCTAGTCAACTATCAAACTTATCGGACCGATAAAAAAATCATCGATATAGCAGTGTTTCCCAACCTTTTGAAGTACACGGCACCCCAAAGGTGCGTTGGGAATAACATTACACACTAGGGGCACCCTTCCTTTTTTTTTTGGAATCTTTTCCACTTCAGTGAAAATCATCTTCCGTTTAAATCATTTGACCTTTTTTTAGCAAAACTTTATTTTTTCCGCCTCTTTTTTGTTTATCTAAATATCCCGCGGCACACCGGTTGGGAACCACTGGATATAGTAAAAAGAACTCTTAACCTTCGACTTAAAAAATGAGTTTTATCCAAGGGCGGATCCAGAGGTGTTTCTCGGGGGGGGGGGGGGGGGGGGGGGTAATCTGGTGTGAATCGTCGCACAGCACACTGTTTTTTCTTAATTTCGGTAATTTAAAGGCGCATTCTGTACTTGTTTGTCAGAATATAAATACAAATCAAATTTTTAAGTATTAATTTTTAAAATTTTACATTAAAAATAAATTTTTTTTTCGAAAAAAAAGTATTTTTTTCAAATCTCGGAGGGGGTAATTACCCCCTTTACCCCCCCCCCCCTGTATCCGTCCTTGGTTTTTTCACATATACTAACTATCTGAGGGATAGGAAAAGTTTGTGAAGTTAGTAATATTTAATAAAGGCATCATTTATAAAAATTATTATTAATAAAAATTAAAATAATTAATTTTTTAATAAAAATTTAAAAATTTCCAAAAAAATAAATAAGGCTTAGGTTTCTATTTTCACTACTTTGTTAAGCGTTTTACCGAACTTTGGGTTTTTGCTAGTTAACAACGATCTGGCCTCTTAATTTTATAATTAGCTTGACTAGATGTGAAAAGACTCGAAAATCATAGGCAACTAGCTTATCCGAGTTAATTAGAAATCAAGCAACCGGTCCTAAATGTATGTTAAAACTAATATTTAAAAAAGTTTTCATTAAAAATCCCCCTTCTTTCCTTTTAGGCAGTGCCACCGTAAGTCCTGCCGTGCATATATATTCTTTAAACTACTTGCAAAAAAATCTCATTAAAAGAAAGTTTTGAGAAAATTTTTTATTAGATGACTGCGTAAAAAAATTCGTTTATTTATTTTCAAATCTCTAAAAAAAAATTTTAAATGAATAGAAAGAGTGTACAATAATAAAATTTTAAGATTTTTTTTGATGAAATTTATTTTTTAATCAACTTGATTAAATGTGGATATTTTAATGAAATTTTCAAATATAATTGAATAGATATTAAAAGTTTTAAGCGTTAATATCATAGCGGAGACTCAGATATTTTTTTGTTTTAATAGAATAATGAAAAAAAGAATTAAAAAAAAAACAATTTTCAGTTTCTTTCTCCCTACTGAGAAAGAATAACAAAATCAAGAAATTTCAATAAAATACATTTCCTTAATGGAATGAAAAAATTACATTTGATTTTTTTCCCCTTAAATAATGTACAGTGAGTGTCATTATTAAGTCCCACCCATGCGTTTTCTACTTGTGATTATTTCATTTTATTTTTATTTTATTTTTCAATTTATTTTTTTTAGTTTTTATAAAAGAAAATGAAAATCTTTATTGGAATTTTTCTAGGTTTGAACCATGAAAGTTTCCATTAAAAAATATATAATATTTTCTTAAAAACAATGAAATAATCACAAGTAGAAAACGCATGGGTGGGACTTAATATTGTCCCTCACTGTACAAGAACAAAAACTCTGTGCAAAAATAAAAAACTTAATTTATCAATTTAAAACATCTCGATGAAATTATGTATTTTTTTATTTTTTTTTCTCCAAGTTATCAAAACACCCTCATATATATATATTACACCATATATATATAAATTTACCTGAAAATTGTCAATTTTTCTTATAGACCAGGCGCTGGAGGTAGTTGAGTATGCAAAATTTGAGGACCGAATTCTGACAATGGATTTGGGCTAAGAATAGCTCCCAGAATAAGGATCCGGATCTTGCCGGGCCAATTTTTGGTCCAATTTTTTTTTACCCCCACCCCATAGGAAATCAATGGAGTGCATGTTAAGATGATGTGAAGATTTGCAATTATGGTCAAATTCGAGTACTTAAAACCTCAAACAATAAAAAAACTGTCTTGTCAGCAACTGAGGGGATCCTCTAGAGTCCCCTGAGAAGTACTATCTTGCCACCAGTTGTGGTGGTCCCCTCTAACCCCTTCACCTCTTTTCTCTCTCTTTGTTATAAATTTAAATATACGGCTTTAACACCATGCCAAATTGTGGGGACCGGCAATTATGTTCATAATCCACTACCTGGTATCCCAATCAATGAAAAATACTATCTTGCCACCAGTTGTGGTGGTCCCCTCTAACCTCTTCACCTCTTTTCTCTCTCTTTGTTATAAATTTAAATATACGGCCTTAACATCATGCCAAATTGTGGGGACCGGCAATTATGTTCATAATCCACTAGCTGGTATCCCAATCAATGAAAAATACTATCTTGCCGCCAACTGCGGTGGTCCTCTCTAACCCCTTCACCTCTTTTCTCTCTCTTTGTTATAAATTTAAATATACGGCTTTAACACCATGCCAAATTGTGGGGACCGGCAATTATGCTCATAATCCACTAGCTGGTATCCCAATCAATGAAAAATACTATCTTGCCGCCAGTTGTGGTGGTCCCCTCTAACCCCTTCATCTCTTTTCTCTCTCTCTGTTATAAATTTAAATATACGGCTTTAACACCATGCCAAATTGTGGGGCCCGGCAATTATGCTCATAATCCACTACCTGGTGCTCCAATCAATGAAAAATACTATCTTGCCACCAGTTGTGGTGGTCCCCTCTAACCTCTTCACCTCTTTTATCTCCCTTTATTATAAATACACCAGGTAGTGGATTATGAACATAATTGCTGGTCCCCACAATTTGGCATGATGTTAAAGCCGTATATTTAAATTTATAACAGAGAGAGAGAAAAGAGGTAAAGGGGTTAGAGAGGACCACCGCAGCTGGCGGCAAGATAGTATTTTTCATTGATTGGGATACCAGCTAGTGGATTATGAACATAATTGCCGGTCCCCACAATTTGGCATGGTGTTAAAGCCGTATATTTAAATTTATAACAGAGAGAGAGAAAAGAGATGAAGGGGTTAGAGGGGACCACCACAACTGGTGGCAAGATAGTACTTCTCAGGGGACTCTAGAGGATCCCCTCAGTTGCTGACAAGACAGTTTTTTCATTGTTTGAGGTTTTAAGTACTCGAATTTGACCATAATTGCAAATCTTCACATCATCTTAGCATGCACTCCATTGATTTCCTATGGGGTGGGGGTAAAAAAAAAAATTGGACCAAAAATTGGCCCGGCAAGATCCGGATCCTTATTCTGGGAGCTATTCTTAGCCCAAATCCATTGTCAGAATTCGGTCCTCAAATTTTGCATACTCAACTACCTCCAGCGCCCGCTCTATTAATAATTATTATTATTGTATATTCATTATCTCCGGACAATTGAACTCGTATATTAAAATATAGAATTTAGCTAATAATTTTAAAAAAATTCCAAAAATGATAAAAATTTTTAAGTGAAAATTATAAAATACGTCCAATTTTAATTTTTTAAATAATATTCACCTGGTGGGGAAAGTAAATTAAAAATAATTTTGAAAAATTTGGGCGAAATATTTAAGTATTATTTATTTATATTTAAAGAATATTTGTAAACACACACAGTAACACACGAAAATTGGGACAGTATCATGGAAAAACTTTCAAGTATTATGAATTAATGTAGAATATTTCTTCCAATACACTTACTTAGTAAATCGGTGAAATTCGGAAAGGGTTCGGTGTTTTTATAATAGTAGGGTAATCATAAGTAACGTTTTTTTTTTTCATATTTCTCGGCCGTACCCTCGTTTTAATAAAAATGTCAATTTTGCCTATTTAACAACAAACTGTAGTTTTTGTAGAAAACTGAACCGAGTCTTATTTACATGTTTCTCGCAAGACTAAGCTTTTTTTATCATGTTATTTTTTTGAGGTATGTCTTTGTGGCTGGAAGTATTATTGAGGAGTCAAAAAAAATATCCAAGACATAGGCAGCCAAAATTATTTCTTTTATTATTGCCGTTCCAGGCTGACATTTCGACCACTCGTCTAGGACATCTTCAGAGCCGGAGGCGAGAATAAATGAAAATTACAATTTCAGCCTAGACCAGTGGCCGAAACGTCAGCCTGGAACGACAATAATAAAAGAAATAATTTTGGCTGCCTATGTCTTGGATTTTTTTTTTGACTCCTCAATCTTATTTTTTATGAATACAATATTTGAAGAGTTGAGAAGGGGTCTATGAACTATTTGTTTGCATGCCATTATAACCTTTATGTATATTATGCATCAAGGCGTAAATGGCCTACATAAAAATTGTCCATAGACCCCTTCTAATTATCAACTCTTCATTTTGTAACACCGCCCCATTTTTGTCACAAGACAATATGGTCAATCTGTGTTATAGGGTTGTATACATAGGCGCCGACTCCATGGTGCCCAAGGAGCTCGAGCCCCCCCTAGAAAAAATTCCCTTAAAAATATTTAATTGTATGACGCCTCCCCCCCCCGCCTATTTTATAAAATAAAAAAAATTACATTTATTATTTTATTTATAAAACTAGCAATCATTTGAAAAATAGCCTTCATCATTATTAGAAATAAGGATTAAAATCAATTTAGACAATAAAAAAGGAACTGAAAAATAACTTAAATTTTGTCTATGATCCTGAACCAATTTTCTTGTGAGTGATTGTACAGTGAGGGACAATATATATGTCCCACCCAGGCATTTTCTACTTGTGATTATTTCATTGTTTTTATAAAAGAAAATGAAATTCTTTATTGGAAATTTTCCATGAAATATTATGTATTTTTATAAAAACAATGAAATAATCACAAATAGAAAACGCATGGGTGGGACTTAATATTATCCCTCACTGTACATTGTGCATTTAAGCATTTAAACCTTTCAACTCGCAATGGTTCAATTCACCCATATTACTCAAAAAAAATATATTCAATTTGTATTAAAGAAAATTTCGGATTCTAGGGTGAATGGCCCATAACATTTCTTTTTCTCTATCTCACATTTCCTTCACTTTCATCTCCTCTTTCTCTCTCCTACCCCACTTTGATTTGATAATCATAAGTAACACTCACTAATATAATTTTCATATAAATTTTGATCTTTTTAATATAAAATAATATCAAAATAATATTGTTTAAAATATACATATATAAGAAGCTGTATAAATTTAAGGATAACAAGCGAGATATAGTTTCTTCACAACAAATTCCTTTGAACAAAAAGTTTTAAGTATAAGCACACACTCGAACGGTACACAAATGTGTAAAAGGAAATAATTTATTTTCAGTGCGATTTAATGAGGCATTTTCGGTTCTATAGTGCGCTTAGCTTAAAACATCTTGTAATCCCATTTGCTCATCAAAAAAAAATCTTGAATAAAAAGAAATCACTATCTCCTTGTTATCAATAATGAATTTTAATAATAAAATAAAATCAAAATAAAAAAAAAAATATTTTATACAATTAAAATATCTTTATTGAAATATTAAACGTTAGAAACACTTTCTACACTAAAACATGGGAAAGATTTCCTAAATTTTTAGTATTGATTTGATTATGCAAAAACTATTCTTTTATATATATATATAGATATATATATATGAATATTTAATTCTTTCCGCCTACTTAACTATTATTTAATATCTTTTATATCATGAATTTTATCTTCTTTTTTTTTAAAGATATTTTATTCAAACCAAAATACTAATCAGTATTTTTTGTGATTATATTCTATTTTGATATAATAAATAAATTTGAATTGATTGTAGATGACCGTAAGGATGATCAATTTATTCTAAGTTCCGTCGGCCAAAAATTTGTGTATTATAATCCATTTATTTGTAAATATTTCAATCCCAGTGAGATAGAATCATCCTCAGTAAAAGCCACAGATGTTTTGCAAATCGTCAAATATTCCCATCCAAATTGACAAAGCAGATAAGCATTCTATGAATGCAAATTTTATAATACTAAAATACATTATAGTCTATTATATTAATGATATAATTATGCAATACATTATAAAATGACGATTTGGAAAACAATCTGTTGCTTGTAATGAGGATGATTCCACCTCACTGGGATCGAAATATTTACAAATCCAAATAATTTAATTTTTGGCAGATGGTCCTTAGAATAAATTAATAAATAAATAAGATGTTATATATATCGCGTATGTGAGCTCAACTCTCGGTGGCACACCCTTATTTTTTCGGGTATATGAATTAATAACTATTTAATTATAGTAATTGAATATTTGTTATAGCTGTAGTATTATGTTCAAGATAATAAGCAGTGGCGTCATTTCAACTTTTTCTTGGGGGGGGGGAGGGGGGGGAACATTTTTTTTTTCTTAAAATTTATTTACAAATGGGTACTCAAATTTGGCCAAAACATATTTTATTTAATTAATTCTTTAATTTTGTACAGTTTGTATACTCGTCGATGTATTTTGGAGTATTTTATTTAGAATAATATAAAATTTTATAAAACGAGCCCTTGGGAGGGGGCAAATGCCCCCCCCCCAAATGGCGCCACTGATAATAAGGAATAATTTCCAAAGAAGAATGCAGCCAAATTTATTTCATTTGATTTTAATAAAAATTCCTAATCACTTGCTGACGTTTCGGTTCGGGTTTGAACCATCATCGGAGCTGTGATTTTGTCTTTATGTTGCCTAAGTCTCGTCCTGCTCCTATGTATTAGCCTCTATTTCCTGCCATTATATAATATTATTTTGAGATTATATTCAACTATGTTATATTATAATATTAATTTACTCTTATCTTTGTTACCATAATAGTTTGAATGTATTGTTTAAAAACATAAAGACAAAATCACAGCTCCGATGATGGTTCAAACCCGAACCGAAACGTCAGCAAGTGATTAGGAATTTTTATTAAAATCAAATGAAATAAATTTGGCTGCAGGAAATTAATTCTTATTATCTTGAACATATTTAATTATATAAATAAATTAATAAATAAATTTGTGTTCCAAATTCTTTAATAGGCGAAGGTAGTCTTATGGAGAAATATTAATGCCCTTTGAGGGACTTTTACTCTTTTTTTTTAGAAGACTCTGAAGAACTTTGAACCCGGAGCGATTATAATTTATAGAAACTGATTTTTTTAAGATTATGATGAATTTGATTAACATTCGAAACTCGACGAGAATATATGGAATTTTTTTTCGGCTACTTCAACTTGATTTTCTTTTTAACGGGACTCTTCCTCACTTGCTTAATCGAGTTTATCGGTATGCTCAACAGTTTTTTTGGATTAGCAGAAGTAAAGTGGCTGTAGTATTTAAACAATAGATGAAAGGAGCTCCGGGCAGTCAGTTAATTAGTCACCTCGAAATAAAACTCTCGCCTTGTTAGCTGAAACTGTTTCCTAAACAGAGAGTTTTATTAATGGGAGGTGGATAGCTAAGTAGATCTTGTAGCAAGGAATAAAGAAAGGAGCGATTGCAGCTACGTTTATTTCGTTTATTAATCACCTCAAGTCGACGTTTCGGTCAGATATACGACTTTTGGGTTTTTCCGCTTCAGCCCCCCAGGATGGTCGTATATCTGACTGTAACGTCGGCTTGAGGTGATTAATAAACGAAATAAAAGTAGCTGCAATCGCTCTTGTCTTTATTCCTTACAACAGAGTTTAATTTCATGGAGACTAATTCCCTGACTGCCTGCTCCTTTCATCTATTGTTTATAGGCCAGAGTAGAAAACTTAAATTTTCCGGTCCTTTTGTAAATTGTAAATTTTCCCTTCACTAAGGGTCATGTTTATGTTGCCTTAGGAATAAAAAAAAATATTTTTCATAGCTACGTGTATTTTCAATTGAGAAAAATATAAACTTGTATAATATTACAACGAATTAAGTATTACTTAAAAACTTATGAAATTATTATTATAATCGTTTTTTTTTAAGGTGCGCGTTTCGGGGTGCTAATTTTGGGAGTTTTTACCCTTAATTAATTAGCTGGAAACTTTCAAATGAAACGGAATAAATCCCTTGTATTCCTATGGGAAAAACTAAAGCCATCTCTTGCCGCCTAGAGTAACTCGGTAGTCACTCGTGTTCTAACGGTTTCTCGAGACTCGCACCTTAAATACAATTATATACTTTACAAAATTTATTTATTTTTTTTTTTTCAAATATCTTGATAGAAATTCAGAATCAGTTCATTATAAAACATTTTACTTTTTTTTCCACACTTTCGCCTTTTTTAAAAGAAAGGCACACTTTGGTCTGAAATAAAATATCTTCCTAATTCTAATCAATCAAGGCGTAATTTTTTAACTGACTAGATTAGTTTTATACGCCTTTAAATAATTACTGTGATCATTGTCCAAATATTGTAATACCTTTTAATTTTATTTATCTTGTTTTAAGATAAATAATTTTATAATTATGTGTACAGTAGTTTAATTAATATATTTACATACCGGTACATCAGTGGAGGATTTGAACAAAGAAATCTCAAGAACTTCTTTATTATATTCTTTCATAATAAAATGAAATTATATATCCAAAATCTTAGATTTAACCCGGGGCCAAAAAGTAATTAAAATTATGATTTTTATGTAAGTTTTCAATATGGTAATTGATTACCAATAGATGCTAGCTACCACTTTGATTCAAATTTTTAATTGAATTTTATTGTAATAAAATTAATTATTATTAATTATTAATTATTATTTTTCTATTTCAAAATTGAGAAGTTTAATAGATTCTTAAAGTTTTAGATCCACCACTGATTCACATTATTAAACTATATATAATTTTTTTTATAAATATTATTTTTTTATTTACAAAATATCCTTTAATATGATATTATCATAATATATATTATCTGTATCTATACAATAATATATAGATAGGATTAAAAATGAAGAATATTTATATGGATCATCTTGTTCTTAACTCTCTTACACCATCCGGCCAAATATTCTCTTCTAGCCATTGAATATACCAAGATACTCTTGTATATACCCCAGGAGCGTTTCGTACCCCACAAAACTTGCCAAATGCAGTGACTCCAATAACGTAGTGTAATCGACATTGGTTCTCCTCTCGAACGACCATAAGTGGACCTCCTGAATCACCCTAGAAAAATTTTAAAAGTTAGAGGTTGAGGTCTAATCTTTTTTTGGAACCTAAAATCTAGAAAAGTTCTCTTTCTGGAAATAACGTATTTTAGCATAATCTCATGCACATTTCATCTTTCGGTTGAATAGGGAAGAGGATGCAGCCGCTTCGGCTTGGATCAACCCTGGCATATTCAGCCTTCAAAGAGTATATTCAATTCAATTGTATATTATATTTGAATATACTCTTTGAAGGCTGAAGATGGCAGGGTTGATCCCGTCCGAAACGTTCCAATAAAGAGTGTTTTTACAAAATAGAGGCTCAATAGGCTGAATCCTCTTCCCTATTCAACATCCCAACTACAGTCACGTCCACTGTTCAATACCTGCTCAATTGTTGAAATGTTTCGGCTTTATTCTACTAAAGCCATCATCAGTCTAATTAGAGAGTATTAACGAATATAGTTGTTATTTTGAAATTTTTATATTCATTTTTGTATGCTTCCAGTCATTCAATACCTGTAGATGGATAATTATGGGCATGAGCAGCCAATAAATAGACTCTGTATTCAGGTTCCAATCACTGGAGACGTTTCGGTTCTTTTTATTTAAGAACCATCTTTAGTCCGTAGATTAGAAAAGTATATATAATTGGGCATTTGCCCCCCCCCCCCCCAAGGGCTCTGATTTTTATAAAATTTTATATTATTCTAAATAAAATACTCCAAAATACATCTACGAGTATACAAACTGTACAAAATTAAACAATTAATTTAATTATATACGTTTTAACCAAATTTGAGTACCTATTTGTAAGTAAATTTGAAGAAAAAAAAATGTTTGCACCCCCAAGAAAAAATTTGCCCTCCCCCCCCCCCAAGAAAAAGTTGAAATGACGCCACTGACTGCAGGCATACGAAAAGACATTATTTATAGTATATACTATCAAATGTATATAAAAATTTCAAAATAACTCTATACGTTAATACTTTCTAAATGGACTGAGATATACTTTATTAGTGACCTTTGCCAATAAACATTTTGAATGAACCGCCATTAATTATGAAGAATTACGACTTGACCAAAAAATTTATTTTTTTTAACTTTTTTATTTGAATAAACATTTTTAGTACTTGTATTTATTTAACAGTTAAAAATTTCTAATATATATATTAATATATTACTTATAAACTATTCCAAATTAATAGAATGCACCCATTTTATATTCTTTGCGACGCCTTGGCAATTTTACTATTCTTTGAGTCTGTGATTTTATCCTAGTTCACTCTTTTCAGTTTTATTTTATCTTGTTTTAAATTATTTTTCTGTGTTTTGTGTTATTTAAGTGCATCAAGAGGTTTTTACTAAAGTTGAGGGGTGAGTTCTCTTTTCTTTTCATCTACATTTATGATTAAAATGATTATATTACAAATGCTTGGGTTAACAAATGAATTGTGGAGGTGTGTGTGTGATGACAAACTTTTTCGTATCTTTTCTCCATTTTCTCGAATTAAAATTATAATTAAATATATTTTTAATTAGCCAATACAATTTGGCTCTCTTATTTGAGTGTTTGTTTTACAAACTAATCATTAAGCTGATTTATTTGCTGAATGTTCAAATAGTATTTCTCTATCTATTAAAGTTATGTTTAAAAAAGATATAAATTACCTGACAGGTGTCTCGACCTCCAGCCAAATCGCCTGCACATAGTAGTGTTGGTGTAATGCCTCGGTTTAGTGATGGTGAAGTTTCATAAAGTTGATTACAAACATTTCCCTCAACTAATGGAAGGATCACCTTTAAAAGTGTCTTGCTTTGACTCTCAGCTTAAAAAAAAAAAAAATGAATTTTTAGAAGGAAAGTTATATTAAAATTTGTTTTTGCTTAAGAAATTGCATCATTCTCTAGCTATTTTATTTCTTAGATCCTTTTTTTTTTTACTTTTTTAGTTGGTTTGGTGATAGAGCACTACACTCTAAATCATTGACAAAGACATTAGACAAAATGAATTCGATAAATACCACAATATCTGTTATATTTTTAAATAAATCTATATTTATTATTATATACTTGCTGTTCCAACAACTAGCGCTTTTATTATTATATTATAAAGTAGAAGTTGATGCTGGGTTCAGAAAATGAGAGATAGATTACAATTGAAAGATTTACGCAGGATCAGATGTATAAGGAAAGGACCGGAGAATAAAAGCCAGCATTTGATGGACCCTCTCACATCATCTTTAATTAACAGATATTTGCCAGTCGAAATATCTGTTAATTAACGATGATGAGAGAGGGTCCATCAAATGCTGGCTTTTATTCTCCGGTCCTTTCCTTATGAGAGATAGGTTTTGGTTGTAAAACAAGTCATTTCTCAAAACCAAACGAATGTGTAGGGATTAGCACTATGCAATAAATATATATAAATAGAAAAAATAAAAGGCCAAGCAGCTATGCTTATTTTTTTATTAAAGAACTCAGCGACATTTCGGTCGACTATGCGACCTACTTCATGGCTAGAGTCAGTCAATAGAAAAACCTCTTTCCTTCTTTGACAGACATTTCATAAAATTCATTACGATCTATCAGATATAACGCATTCATCGCCAAAGTCAATATAAAATGAATATAAGTGAAGAGGTGAGAAAGAAAAACAGATCTTAGGAACCACCCTATATTATAAAAGAGCATATATTTTATCCTGCTTAGAGCCTGGCCATATTCAGTTTAGGAAATAGAGTATTGGTAGCACTTCGTCAGGTGGTATTTATACAAGGGATAGAGGTTTTGCTCAGGAATAAAAAACAAACAAAGAACCGCAGTTCAGGATATAATGACATCTTGTCTGATATAAAGAATATTTACTTCTTATGCTCATCTACCCCTTGTGTAAATATCATCAGACCAATGCTTTATTTCCTTCACTGAAGATGACGAGACATTGGGCCGGGTGAAATATTTGCACTGTTATTTTCCTAAAATTGGTTTATTTCCATCTCTTATTTATTGAATAATGCTATTCCCTATAACTTCGTTCGGTCTTGAGAAAGGACGTGGTTCACATCCAAAACATGCATTCTATAGTTCTGCTAAAAAAATAATCTTTTTGTTCCTTCCCTCAATTATCCTCTTATCTCTTCAACCCTCATAAAATAATATACAGTAGTCTTGCTAATCCGACCTAAACGGGACCGGCCCCATGCCGGATTCTGAAAATGCCGGAATACCAGAAACATTTAATATAATGCAAAATTTAATATTTAATCTCTTGATTAAATTTGTAATGACTCTTTGTTTTCTTAAATTATCCCCTTTTTTGCTGCAATATCTCAATGGCTTTTCAACACGCCGGATTTGCCCGTATGCCGGAGTATCGAAGTCCGGATTAGCAAGACTCTTACTGTATATGTATTAAATATTTTATACTTTGAATATTTGTTCAATTGTCAGAGCCCTCATTTCTTTATGATCTTGATTTGTTTTACTCGGTATCATGTTTGTTTGGACAGTTGTCGGTCGGTTCGGCACCATCCTGCTGCGATTGTTTTTTGCTCTTGAATTAGTATCCAAACAAGCAGGATAGGAAAATATATTGTCAAAGATTTAGAGGATCCGGATGATGGATCATAAAATCGTCTTTTAAATTCGAAAAATTATCTTGCTCTTTTTAAATATAGCTAGTTAGATAAATATTTGAAAGGATCTTTCACAGAAATTTACCTATATTATTTTTTGATTTAGAGTTCAAGGCGTGTTAAGATAATAGAAATAGAAAGGTCATTCCACTTTGAATAACCTTTCCTTTTGTTTAACTTGATATCATGTTTGTTTGGAATTTTACCGTTGTCTGTTCTTCCCCATCCTGCTGCGATTGCTTTTTGTTCAAGTATTCTTGGATTAGTATCCAAACAGGCAGGTTGAATTCTATTTGAAAATATGACTTGACGTTTTAAACGAATTAGACCAATGTCATTGTATTTTGCCAGAGATTTATAGTCCGGATGACGGATCACAAAATCCACTCGATAATCATTCGTCGTTTCTCTTGGGGTTAATTCAAGACGACCTAGTCGCACTAGCTCGGGATTTCCTCTGAAATAAATTCAAAAGCCCAAACATTAAAAATTAAAATCATTGTTATGTAATTTTTAAAAAGGCAGGATAATAAGGATTTAAATTTTTTTTTTTTAGAATTTTGTTCTTCCTCATTTTGCAATTGTTTACTCTGCGAAATTCTTTTTTTATTTTTATGTGACAATTTTCCTTGTTTTATTTTTATTACAAAGGTCCCCAAGTTTTTCTCTCTTCGCCATTTTTCATTTCGCTATGGACATTGTACCGCCATTCTAATCCCAACATGTGAAGAGTGATCTTTAACACTTTAACATTTAATCTAATGAACCCGGAAAGGCTGGTAATGCTGGGTTCGATTCCCGGGAGCCATGGGTTGTTTGGTCTCGCCAATAAATAACACTAACAAGTAAAATATAATGCATTCTTTAATGGATTCAATCCAAGAGTGGAGGGAAGGGGTAATCTGGTGTGACTGGTCACACAGCACACAATTTTTTACTTTCGATAATTTAAAGGTGCATTCTGTACTTATTTACCAGAATATACCTATATACAATTAAATTTTTCAAGCATTAATTTTTAAAATTTTATATTAAAAATAAAATATAATTCCAAAAAAAAAAATATTTTTCTCAAAATATCGGGGTAATTAACCCCCTTCACCCCTTGTATCTGCTCTTGATACAATTAGGGATGATAACGAAAAAAGTCCCAACTACAATAAAAAAAACTTAGAAAAAGTCGGAAAAAAATCTATATGAATGGAGATGACAAGTTGAAGGAAAAAATTAGATAAAATTTCAAAAATGGAAACTTTATATTTTTAGTTTTAATAAATAAAAATATTAATTATGGCTATAACCTAATAATATTTGTGAGTTAAAGTGAAAGTGAGATCCTACAAATAAATGGAAAATTTTAATATCAAAACAAGCTTTTGGGATTTAGAGACAGGAGAGATTTTTTGATCGTTGAACCCAGGCGCGAGGGAGGGGGAGGGGAGTGGCTATGGAAACTGTAGCTTAACTTATCCCAGATATTTTGGATGCATACTCGACGATATTGAAAATATTTTTTCCCCTCCCCCCCCCCCCCATCTTTAACCCCCCCCGCGCCCCACCCCTCCCAACCCCGAGGGTTGAAAATATTTATTTTTAAACTTTATTAGCAACCGAGCCAAAGTCAGAAAATTTTTAATTCAGGGGGGATAAATTTTAAATATTAAACAAAATATTTTTTATAATTTTTAAAATTTTTACTCCAAATTTCTCTCTACCCGGAATATATTTATAATTTTCGGGATTCCGGGAAGGTTGAGGGGAGCTCTGGTTGGCAGACAGGAATAAATATATTCTACTTTCAAAAGAGGTAAATAAAAAAATTCTAGACCGCTTCCCCGACAAAACAAAACCAAAATCAGGATATCCCCTGCTCTCCATGTATCTATATATTGATCAAATCCCATTTGAAATCTTCAATGAATTCAATAAAGATCATTCTTCTACTTTTGGTGAGAGGAATGTATATTCTATTTTCAAATGACTGAATATAAACATCAAAATATCTATTCTATTTCAAATTTATTTTTTCAAAAATATAAAGAAGTGTTCAGATCTTGTGAGAACATTAGTGGAGACCTCGGACCTAAGACTGGCATTTTTTCATCAGTGCCAGTCGGCTCATTTTTACTTTTTTTCTAGCATCCACAATTATTGGCAAAAAGTGAGCGAAAAATATAAACCAAATTCATTTATTTCTTCAACAATCACTAAAGATTTTGTTTATTTTGAATAGTATAGGTATTTATTTTTTTATTACTAAATGAATTTTCTATCAAGGAGATCCCTCCTGGACTGTCCCCCTCCCAAGGACACAAACTTGACCTAACCGGTCTACTCTCTCTCTCTCTCTCTCTCTCTTTCCTCTCTCATTTATTATAATAACAAATTTTTTCAAGATAAATTAATTAGAGGACCACTTGCAAAAATCGTATCGAAATAGGGATTGGCAAAAAAAATCCCTTAAGATGCAGGTTAATATGAAAATTTTTTGTTGTCCCCTATTTTATTTGATTTTATGGAAATAGAAACACTTACAATGATGATCGAGTACAATGAGCTGCAGTGAGAACAAAGAATTCGCTTACTAGAGTTCCTCCACAATTCCAACTGATTCGAGAGTTTTTTCTATCAATGAATCCAATGGCGGCCTATTAAAAAATATTTTTCAATTATTAAAAAGATTATCTGACTGGAAGGGCCAAATAAAAAAAAAAAACATATTCTATTCTTATTATTACTCATCTCATAGTGCTTTAAAATTCGATATTCTACAAAAAAAATTATATGGAAAGGTTTAGAGCTTTTTCATTACAAAAAAATTTTCATAAATTTATATTTATTATTTTCAAGTTTTCATGTTTGATAGCATACTGCTTATCTTCCTCAGTGATGGTTTGTACCTTTATAGGAGATTTTGTTAAAATATTCTCCTAAATCAATTAATTTTTGGCGACGCATTAGATATAGGAGGGAAAAGAGTGTTCGTCAGTTAGATAGTAAAGATTAGCCTATATTCCAGGAGGTGTATATTTTATTAAAACCTATAAAGGTACAATCCATCACTGAGGAAGATAATCACTATGCTATCGAAACCTACTTTGGTTTGGTAAGCTTTTAATATATTATTATTTTTTGAAAATAATATTGTTTGTATTGAAAATGCCTAAACCTCTCCATATTAATATCTGCAGTACAGAGAGAATCGTTTAAAAAAAAATTTTAGACTATATTTTTGGGAGGGGTGGTTGACTCAAAAGCTTGCAACTATTCTGTTTAAAAATAAATCATTAATATTAAATCGGATATCCTCTTTTTAATGACTAATGTTAATTATTTAAAACCTTGACCTTTGTATGAATCAAAAAACTTGTTTTGATACACTATCAGGGTTTCCCAACCTGTGGTCCACGAGTAATTCTAAGGGAATCCGAGGAATAGTTAATTTCAATAACATAGACTATATTCTAAAAACGGTCTCCAACTTGGGGATTTATTAAGAATTTTCATAAATACACACGAAATTAAAAATGTTGGGGGGGTTTTATTTTCAAAAATTATAAATTTTTTTTTTGCATATTATATATTTGAACTCTGTTCATAAAATGATAACCCGTTTTTCACTCTTTAAATGAATGTTATTGAACAAAATTACAATAATCCTTCATTTTCCAAAATTCCCCCCTCATCGAAAAATATTCTGGCTACGGGCATGGAAAACTATATTTTTGTCTCCAACATCATAGGACATCATCGTGGATACTTAGTATGCTAATACGATATATAATATATTGGTCCATGCACATTTTACACTATATGTTGATTAAAAAAAAAAAAAAATTTTCTTATTAAGGTTCATGTTTTTACGATATTACTAATATTAAATATGATAGAGAAAGTTGTCAATAATCAAACACGGAGATGATATCCAGGCCAATTTATTTAGAGAAATTCCTCCCGCTACTAGTCAACGTTTCGAAGCATAAATGGATCATATTATTGACCCCGCACGGTCATGAAGAAGAATCAGTTAGTGTTTCGAAACGTTGACAAATAGCGTGAGGAGTTTCTCTAAATAAATTGGGCTGATTATCATCTCCGAGTCTGACAATTTTCTCTATCATATTGTTCACCTGGCTGTTCTCCACCTTCATCTTATGTTGAATACTTTGTTTAATCACATTGCCTATGATGTGTGACCCCCAATCAGAAATTTTCTCACGCCCTTCTGAGATTTTTAACTTCATAAACTCAAAACATTCATTTTTTTAGGTATCGAGGCCCCCCCTCGGGGGTTTTTTCGGTTGAATAATACTACACATCCCTACTATCCAAATAAATAAATTTTAAAATATCAGATGAATTTATTTGTAATTTGGATACCAAATGCTCTAAATAAATATGTCCGGATCCAAGTATTATTATAATAAGTATCGTCTAAGGTCTATACGGCAAGAAAAGTGTTAAAAATTTTAAATATAAATTTTTTTTTGAGATTTCGGCTCGGAGAGCAGGGGGTTTAAACACCCTTATCTCCCTCCCCATTAGCTTGATTAGCTTCTTCTTCCTTATATCATTAATTCTTTGTGAATATTTACACCTGCAGTGGTAGATAAAGTGTTTCACTTTTTTTTATAATTAAAAATCTATTATTTAACAGCTTTGATTCGTCACGATAAGTTTTTTTTAATCGTTGATCTTTATTTTATATTCTTTTTTAATTAAATTTACGTAATTGAAATTACTGACCATGTGAGGATATTGGGCCTCTTTAGCAGGGCGACCTCCGACGATTAATTCCAATGGACTTGTATTACAGCCGAGACGTTTTGAAACAGTGACAGGGTGTAGAGAAAGACCCAAGCCAAGTACTGAACGAGTTGATAGTGATACATTTCTCGAGTACTTTTGACACACTGCGAATATTAATTGCAAATTTAGAAGCAGTCAAAAATAAAAATAGCGTTAATTAAATCACCTTCCTGCTCTTTTTAAGCAGCTTTTCTTTTTTTTTTTAAATTTGTTTAAGGTCTTTTTCGGCATCTGAGGCCATTTAGACCCCGTTATTTCAATTGATTGGTCAAAAGCAACTTCTCTTTTAAAAATTTAATTTTTTATCAAAATAAATTCCAAGAATATAAATTATTTAGGCACATATTGAGATTATATATTTTAATTATTCACTGTGCGGAAATTAAACTTCTGATGATATGGCTGAATATGGTTGGATAGCAGCCAGGAAACAAAATCAGATAAAAATACAAATCAATTTCTTTAACAAGTCTGTATGTTTTTTGTTGGTGAGGCCAAACGTTTCCGGGAATCGAACCCAGGATCTCCAGTTTTTTAGGGCATCGGTGTGCTATCCATTCCACCAAGCCACCGGATCCTCGACCTTGGGGGGCCATGAGGCCGCATGGCCCACCAACAAAAAATATACAGTCTTGTTAAATATATCCATGACTTATTGTAGTTAAAATCTGAATCAAAGTATATTGAAAACTAATAAATATTATTAAAATTATTATTATTTAAATATTTAAAAATCAATTTCTATCAGATTTTTTTATTTGATTGTGGACGTTTCAGACGTCAGTCGAGTCCTTCCTCAGGGCAAATCAAATAAATACTGATTTTTACTTATTTTAAACGAAAATTGAAATCGTATCTGGATTAATACAATTTCAAGAATTTAACAATTGAATGGATTTTTCGATGCCATTGCTCTAAACCTCTCGCAGTCAATCGAGATTTGACTACTGGAGGCTTAAAGCAATTCAGTTGGATTTGGAATTTATGAGATATTGCTCCTTCTCAGTCAACCGACTCACACTTCTGTAGGTCCCGGGTTACCGACTCGGAGGTAATGCCCGGACAGTTCAGAGGAAGGACGCGACTTGCGATAATCAAGCTTCTTTCAATATTGTATAAATTTTTTATATCTCACACGATAACAGCTATGTGTTTTTCATAACAACCTTTGGTCCGGAAGAAGGACGCCATTGGCGACCGAAACGTCGACCAAAATAAATTTGTTAATTTTGATTTTTTAAATTTTATTTATTTAGAAAAAATATCTTTTAGTTTGAATATTAGGCTGGGATGAGTAGAGTAAAGGGGTTGGAGAGAAATAACCAGCAACTTTACAGCTCCACCTGACGTCCTTTTATTTGGCAGATATTTCGATGCGTAGAACACACATCATCTTCAGTGCCGCGCTTTAAAATTTAATTTACAAAAATATAAACAAAGATGAAAATTACATAATACAGTTTTTTGAAATAATTTTGTTTTTTAGAAAATACTCACAGGATATAGTAGGTGGGCTTAGTCTATTTATATCAAATGCCTTAGGGGCGTTAAACATAGTGGTGAGGTGCCTTCTCTAAGCTGATGACCGCTCTGTGTCCATAGCAGAATTGATATTAAAATAATATAGAGCAATCTAGTAATTTTCATCTTTGTTTATATTTTTGTAAATTAAATTTTAAAGCGCGGCACTGAAGATGATGTGTGTTCTACGCATCGAAATATCTGCCAAATAAAAGGACGTCAGGTGGAGCTGTAAAGTTGCTGGTTATTTCTCTCCAACCCCTTTAAAAATATCTTTTATTCCAAATTTTTCGAAATAGACAAATTATTATTTAATTAAGTAAAATAATTGAAATAATAATCTTAATAATAACACCTTTGTGTTTTTCTATTTATACAAAATAATTATATGTTTTATAATCAAATGACGAAAATTTTTTATCATATTTATCATCTAAGACATTCCACTTACTTATATTTGCAATGCTATTAGTAGGTTCAAACGCTCTTCGATCTTCGAACGGACTAGCTTCATTCCCATAAACTTCATCAATTCTCTCTTCTGACTTGATATCTGTTTCTTGATTAGGATGATAAAAAGTACCAAATTCCATCACTGGTCGTCGGGGTGGTAGTTCTCTTGGTTCTGGCCTTTTCATATCTTCTTCTTCACCGGGCCAAATAGGACGGCTGTTGTTTATACTCTAGAAAAAATATTAATTTTTTTAAAGTTCCTAAATTGTTTTAATAAATCAATTACTCACCGTCCACCGATTTTTGGAAGTTCTGTCATTTCTATTAAATGGACAGCAGACAATGGGCATTGTCTCTTGAAATCCACATTGTTGAGGTTTCCTTCCTGATTGGGCTTCTCTAATCGCACTCGGACAATGACTAAGAAGCCGACAAATTCCTTTTGTATTAGAGGATGCCAAATCGCAAAGATCATCCACTAAAAAGAAAATTAATATATTTTTACTTTCTCTTACCTATATAAGTATGTATATGAAGAGAGAGTATTGAATTCATGTCAAAAATTCTATGTCGAGATTTTGATGGATATACATTTTGTGAGGTCTCCTGAGTCCAAAAAAATGGGTTCCGCAAAATGGTCTATGTGTGAACAAAATATCTCAAAAAGTATTACTACTTTACTGCTGTATCTTTTCAAATTTTTCGATTTTCTCAAAATTTGCTCCTACGATTTTCATTAAAATTAATAAATCAGTTATTTTTTAGATGCTCTTTAAATTGTATATTCTCATTTTGCCCTTGAAATTGTTTGAAGCACAATGGTCTGGTACTTGTACTTCATTGGAAAGATAGGAGAAATGGTTGCCGTTATAACAAAATATAAATGTATTCCCATGTTATAAATTTTACTTAAAAAATTCTGGTGCAAATCAGAGAACAACTTTCAATTATAAAAGAAAATTGTCTGATTTGAGACCTGTCACACCAGATTTTTTAAATAAATGGGCTTAATATATTTTCTTTCTTTTTATTTATGATATAAAGAATTTTCTTTTTTTGGTCCTTCATATTGTTATTATTCCCATTTTCTATCCACGAAAAAAGAAAGAAATTATATTATAACGCGCAACATGCTAATAACGTGACTACACTATCTAAGTTAGTATTATACTTCCGGTCTAAGCCTCTAAAATTTAAATTTTCTTAAAATGGAATTCTTGTACTTCCCCTTTCCACTTCTGATATTTGTTTACATTTTGGTGTGACTCACTCAAGTGCTTCTTCTTGTTTGATATATACTTACTATTAATGAACTTTATGAATAATGATTCTCGGTTACACAATGAGTACAATAAGAATCAAAAAATACTTTTTTGTTTTATTGATAAAAAAAGGATTTTAAAAATTCTATTTAGAAATTTTTGAGAATAAAGAAAATTTCTTTTTTAGAAATTATAATGAAAACACACAAAGAAAACGTAGGGGTGAGACTTGCTTTTGAAACTCTCTATAGCCTATATTACATTGGATCGTACTGTCGGAGCCACAAGTGCCTGATCTGCTAGAGAGTGGAGTCTTGTGCTTAGTCAACTAAACCAATATTTTTAAAATAAATAAATGATCTTTTTTTAACTGAAGGGGAAAGCTACTTTTAAGACAACATGTCCGATGGTTAAGCATCTTTGTTGCCTAGGCTCAAGGCTCCACTCTAGAGAACACCAGGGACTTGTGGGGCGACTGCAGTGGCGGCTCGCCCATAAGGACTCTCGGACGCCGCCCCTCCTAAAGATTTGAAAAAGTAAAAAATAATTAAACACCCATTCAATTATAATTATACATCTAACTAACCAAAGTGTTTTATCAGTCGCGTACATCGAAAATATAGGGAAAAAACAGGCAAAAATAGCGCGAAAAGTGCGTATTTATAGCCGTCGGACGCTGTCCTGAACGCCCCAATCCATCAACATGCAGTTATACGGAGAGAGGTGTGGTGGGGGCTGCTGGTGCTATGACGCGTGTAAGCTTGAGCCGAATGGGAGCTTTGGGACGCCGTCCGAGCATGCGCAGAGCGAAGCATCAGCTAGTCGCCGCACAGCGCGCCGGCGTTCCTTAACTTTTTAACCGCATTCTAAGTGTTTAACGAATGTGTGATTGGTATGTAGTGTGATTTAGTGTGTATGGTTTAGTGTTCTCTTAGGGGCCCCCCAGACCCCCCGGTGGTGCGCCCCCCCGGGCATTAAACTCACGAGCCGCCACTGGGCGACTGTACCTTTTTAATGAAAAAAATTTTTTTTTTAAATTTGTTTAAGGTCTTTTTTCGGCATCTAAGGTCATTTAGACCCCACCTCTATTTATTTCAAATGATTGGTAGCCAATTAAAATGAAATAGAATTTTCTCCCTTGGGACAGGAAGCGAGGCGGGCCCGGCGAAAAAAATTTAAAGGGTAAAAAAAAAAGAATATTTAATTTGTTTATTTTTTGGCTACCTCTGCATTGTTTTCTCAACTATTGTTTCACTTGTTTTAATTTATATTCCATGTATTCTCTAACAAAGTTTTGATTAATATTCATTAATCAATTATTTTTTTAGATGCTCTTTAAAATGTATATTCTCATTTTGCTCTCAAAATTGAAAGAAAGTTAGTTGAAATTTATTTTTGTAATTTTAGGCCTATCCTAAGCTGATGATTGTATACGATTGGATGGTGCCGAAATATCGCAGATAGAATTTTTCTCCTAAAAAAAAATGTTATCAAATTTTTTTCCTTTTTTCTTTAACTTACAAAGAAAATTTAGGTTAATGTCAGAGATCACACATAGGCCTTTAAAGCCCTTTGTGATTCCTCGCTAAACCTAAGGGAGGGATTATCTCCCACTTATCTACCCTATGAGGAGACATTTTCAATTTTTGGATAATTTTCCTGTCCGCACTATTATAAAACTTTTTATCGCCGTTGAGCTAGGCATCCCAAACGACACATTCTCTCACAGACACGGCATTAGGGTGCGTGTGTCCAAACGACACGTTTGGGATGCCTAGCTCAACGGCGATAAAAAGTTTTATGACACTGTTGTTATACATTTAACACAAAACGAATACGAAATAAAAATAAATTTTTCCACTCTCTTATTTCTCAAAGCGGATGTATTAGCTTGTCACTGATACTTATCTTTTGAAATGATATCAAAACCATACTTAATTAAGATATCCACCACAACAAATTAATGATAAAAATGATTAGGCATTCGATTTCCTAAAAATTTTATTAGTAAGATATCGATTCATTCAAGACTTCCGATCAATGAATGAATGAAAAGGCAGAAAATTAATCTAACCACAAATTAGTTACAAAACTATTCAAACTCCAAAATACAATTGATTAAATCATATAATAAAATATTTATGAATACCTTTTACTCCACTATTACATTTGAATTTGAAAGAATCGTAAGTTAATAGTTTTTTTTTTTTTTTTTATAAATCAAAAAGACCACTCTGAATATTGAAATACGTATAATAAAGTTTAATTGAAAAAAAAGTTATATCTCAACTTTTGGCAACAATCGTTTTAATGCCAAACACGACGGAAACTCGGGTGGGTGGCCCTGTAAACTCAGCATGTTGAACGTCCCTCGGTTGAAATCGATAATTTATATACATTCAATAAACCCCTAAATGGCATGATCATCCCCAGACAGCCTGGAATATTGCAGTAATATTGCAGCAATTTTGCCTACCTTGCACAATATTGACAATATTGGAGCAACATTGCGGTAATTTCGCTGCGCAACATTGAAGTGTGAATATTGCAGTGGCAACATTGAATAGTGAATATTGCAGCAATATTACATCAATATTGCTGTTGCAATATTGGAGTGTGAGTATTGTTGCAATATTGCATCAATATTGCTTTTGCAATATTGAATATCAGGGGCGTATATAGAAATTTTTTTCGCGGGGGGCCCGAACTCAAAAATTTTTCTGAGGAAAATTTTTTTTTTAAGAAACTATACTTTTTTTCACCCGAAATTTTTTGAGGAACATTTTTTTTTATTGCGGAACCTAAGTTGCCCATCCTGCGGAAAAATTTGTTTGCGCTGATGTCTATATATCCCTATATATGTATATGTGTTTGGGAAATTTCGGGGGGGGGGCGGGCCCCCGGCCCCCCCCCCCCCCTTAAATACGCCCCTGTTGAATATTGAATATTTCAGCAAAACGCAAAAATCTAAATTCATTGGAATGGAATTAATTTTTAAAACAATATATAGTTTCGTAAAAATTTATTTTTCTTCTAGCCGGACTAAATGAGGTATTGATATATATATAGATATAATTATTTAAATATTATTCTTTTTATTCTGTCATTTTTACTTTCTCTTACCTCTATAGGTATATGTTAATATATAGAGAAAGAAAGTATTCATGTAAAAAATTCGATGTCTATATTTTGATGGATATACTACACGTTTTGAGGTACCCTGAATCCAAAAAAGTGGTTTTCGCGACATGGTCTCTCTGTGTGTGTGTGTCTGTCTGTGAACAAAATATCTCAAGAATGAAAAGAGTTAGAAGGTAGAAATTTTATATTTAAGTTTGCTACCCCCATGAGATGTGTCACGAAGCTTTTGAACAAAATCGGCCAAAGAGTACTTGTACTTTACTGACATACTTTTTCAGTTTTTTTCGATTTTCTCAAAATTTGCTCTAACGATTTTCATTATAATTTTTAATAAATCAATTATTATTTAGATGCTCTTTAAAATGTATATTCTCATTTTACCATTGAAATCTTTGGAAGACCACTTTACTCTTGTACTTCATAGGGAAGATAGGAGAAATGATTGCCATGATAACAAAATATAAATATTTTCCCTTGTTTATAAATTTTATATCTTGAATTCTAATATATTGGTGGAAACTAAATATGTGATATCTGGTGTGACTAGCACAGAACACAACTTTTGATTACCGAAGGTAAGAGAAAGTTGTGTGCTGTGCGACCAGTCACACCAGATTTTTCTATATAGTTATATGAATTTTCTTTAAATTTCAAATATTTCAACTAGTAAATCTTATACGGTACAATTTGACACAAATATATTTACTGGTTGGCAGTGGCGTAGCGAGCTTAACTCGCGCCCGGGGCACAATACCTTTTTAGCGCCCCCCCCCCCCCCCAATTCGAAAACCATATAATATTATATGTAAAATATACAAAATTATTATATTACACTGGTACTAAATTTAAAATATATTTTCCAGAAATCAATTATAATAAAAATAAAAATTATCCAGCAATTTTTTGTTTTGCGGACCATTTGGCGCCCCTTTGTGAGTAGCGCCCGGGGCATGATAACCCCCCTTGCTCCCCCCTCGCTACGCCACTGCTGGTTGGTTTTCTTTAGTTTGAACATCGTTTCATTATTTATTAGGAGAATTTGAACCTGGGTTGCCCTCAACACAAGATTAAAAGCCGCATTGCATATTGCCTACTCTGACGGGGTAACCCAAAATGATCGGTTTCAAAGGGGTAATGCCTAATAAAAAAATAATTTCTCTCTTCAATGAATTTTGAATATGTTTACTCACATACTTTTGCTACAATACTTTTCTATACTAACAAAAAAAAAAAAACTGACTGAATGAATTCTGTCATCAAGGTTACCCGAATATGTTTTGTTTCTATTTTAATAAGAATTGTAATTTTATTTTTTTTAAATAACCTACTATAAATAAACCACTTAAATAAAATTGATTCGATCTTCATTTGATGATACATATATTTTAAAAAACATCTTCATCAAATCCAAGGTCATTTTGCGGTATAGAAAAATGCGTTTCTTTTAAAAGTACTTTTTGAAATTTTCTATCTATAAAATAAAAAATAATAAAAAAAAACTATGCATTGAAAATAATATATAAAAACTACAACTTTAGATTGATTTAAAAAAAATAAAATTATTTTTTTATTACGTGTTTCAATGTTTATCTGATTAAATTCATTATACGAAAAATTAAACAGGAAGAGAATATTTTAATATAATAAACTCTAAAATGTCATGCAAACATAAACTGAGAAAAAACATGTGACGTCAAACAAAATTTTTTATAGTAATATTCCACCCTTGGCTCTCTCACAGCGAATTTTTTTTTAGAGGGGTCCGAAAATTTCTGTTATAAGGGAGGAGAAGAGGCAACGATGCATTCAAGGAAAGGCGGCTAGTGGGGGTGATAATGATTTAATTCCGGATTCAAATTAACATTAATGATTATTAAAATGTTGGGCCTCTGAGCTACTAGGATCTCTAGGAAAATATATTATCTAAGTATTTTTCTTAAAGTAATTCTTGTATTTTTAAAAGAACCACCGGATACATAAAAACAACTTTTATTGTTTAGTACTTAAATATAGAGATTTGCAGAGTCAAAGTTTAGAAAAGGCTTACGGGAGTAAAAAAAATACTAGTCTTAGCTCGGGTAATTTGTAGTTGAGAGGCTGCGTAAATAGGAGAGGCAATTTGTGTGATGTAACTTCATATCAGATTTAACTTCCACTAATTTTAATTTATTTTTTATTACAAAATGTTTTGTTTTATTTTTCTTTTTAATTTAGAAGAAGTCAAAGCTCCCCTTTGCATTTCAAAGAGCGTTTAGCTTAGAAAAGTTCAGTTAGTTTCAATATTAACCACCACCCCTAGAGAATAGAGCCGTGAAGTTAGACAACCAGAGCGCTTAGCTGGCGTAATTGTCTCAAAAAAAGTATTTCCACTGTAATATTAAAAAAAAGTTTATTTATTTTCTAAGCATTCTGGTTGTCTAACTTCACTAGAGGTGGCGGTTAATATTGAAACTGACTATACCATCTATTGCAATATTACCGAGACTAAAGCCCGGTAGTTAGGCAGCCCAAAAGGAACAAGCACTCTAAAGCTTTCTTGTCTCCTTTGAAAAAGGTATTTCTCACACATACAAGCTGGCATTTGCCATTTAGGCTGCCTAACTCCCGGGCATTAGTCTCAATACTATTGCAATAGATGGTATACTGAGTGCCAAAGTTAAAGTCTACCCATATTTAATTGTTAAAAAAATTTTTAATGGAAACTTTCTTGATTCAAGCAGAAAAAATTTTCAAGAGATATTTCTTGTCTTATAACGCGTGTAAAAAAACGTATTGGTGGGCTTTAACTTTGACGCCCACTGTAATGTTAATTGGATAACAATTTTGAACTAATATTAGATTCGAATTAATCACAAATTGAATATTTGCGGGAATAGGGTCATTTTAATTTATAACAGTTTAATACAAGAAAGAGAGAATTTATAAGAAACGAGAAAGTAAAAAAAATAGAGCGTTAGTAATCGATTAATCGCCTCTAGATTATTTATTTTTTTTTTTTTTTGGTAAATTAGTTCGGTCTAGAGCCCTGCACGGGTACGGGTTGGCCCGTTACCCGCCCGGCCCGCGGGCTGGGCCGGGCGGGCTTTGGAGGCCATGAAAAAATTACGGGCGGGTAGCAAGTCTAATTAAACGGGTTAGGGCAGACGGGCATGCAAATGAAATTTTATTTAAAAATTGCTAGACATTCGTTCTCATTCACTAAATCTCGGGCTGGTGGTATGGGCGGGCCTGAAGAATGGTAAAAAATTACGGGCCGGGTACGGGCGGGAAGTCAAAAAAAAATACGGACACGGGCCGGTACAGGCCAAAAAAAATCGGCCCGTGCAGGGCTTTAGTTCGCTCTATGTCTGAACTTGTAAAAATTCTCAGCAAGTTAACGATCCACAAATCCAAAAATATCGAACCAGATGAAGGGTGGATATAGGAAACAACCTCCTTCAAAATGCTTAGAAAGCAGAATCAAACTCGTAAAGCGAAACATTTCATGAAAATATAAGAAGTTGCAGCACTTTTTCAATAAAATTTGATCTTATTTACTATAATCAGGCCCGATTCTGGGATTGAGGTTTTTTTTGAGGGGGGGGGGAAGAGGGTTCATAAAAATCACTATTTTGAAAAAAATAAAAAAATATAAGCTTATAATTTTAATATTTGAGTAGAATCCAGAAATATCTAGTGTAAGTTTAGGCGGGGGGGGGGAGAGGGGGGAGTAGAAAAGGTAAATAGTTATTTTGGCCCTTCTAAGCAAAACGCCAAATAAAATTTTATATAGATGTAGTGAAGTCAAAATTGATTGTATATAACTCCCTCGGACTTGGATTAGTTGCTAGCGTGCTGGCCTTCTAAACCAAGGGTCGCGGGTTCGGATCCCAGGCAGTCCGATGATTTTATTTAAGCCGAGGAGACATTGAATATACTGTACTTGTTACTATATTGTTAATATATAATTTAACTTACCCTCCATTTGTGAGAGAACTGGAACGATGATCAACCAAAGCAAAAGACATACCCTAGGAAACAACATTGTATTAAGCACAAACAAGGGAGAGACATATATATGTCAGGATCAATGGTCACAACACAGACTGGACAGGACAGCAAATAAACTGACTGACGAGTCTTACTGACTACTGAAGATTAGTCAACCATCCCCTCCCTTCTTCCAATTCTCTCTCTCTCTCTCTTCTTTCTGGTTTATAACCATTTATTATGATAAACACTTTTTTGTGTGTTTCTCAATCGAGGCGGTCCTCGTGGGAGTCGTCGTAAAATAGAGGAAGAGTGAGGGGGGGGGGGGGATAAGGACAAAAAAATGCCAAGTAAAAAAAAATTTGTAATAGTTAAACAAAAAAAAAAAATACAATAAGGAAAATTTTTCCACATGTCTCTTTCATATGTATTTTAAATTTTATAAAAAACTGATTATTTGTGGTAGAATCGAATTTTTGTTTAGGAAGAATTATCAACAGATCTCATTTTAAGAAATCTCGATATTGTTTTTATGTTTTAATAACAACCTGATCACTCTGATTTTGTTTAAAAAAAAACAACAACAAATTATAATATATGTGTAGAAATGCCAAGTTTTTTTTTACAAGATCTATTCTGTATCACCTTGAAATATTTCAATTTTTTTTTTTTTATTTATTTACAAATTATTTATTTATCTTTTTGCTGGATTCAGGAAGGCACTTTTGCAGTGGCGTCTTTTTTTTTTGGGGGGGGGGATTTTATATTATTCTAAATAAAATATTTCAAAATATATCTACGAGTATAAAAACTGTACAAAATTAAACAATTAATTAAATATGGCTAAATTTGAGTACCTTTTTGTAAGTAAATTTCAAGAAAAAAATCCCCCCTAAGAAAAAGTTAAGATGACGCCACTGCACATTTGGTTAGTAAAGTTACACAAGTTATCTGAGCTAAGACTGGTTATCTCCCTTTATTATAATTCATTGGTCTCTTACATATTCGTGGGCAGAGATTTTTTTTTGAGGGGGGCGGGTGATCTGGAGGTGATCCCCTCATTTTGAAAAATTCTTGTTTGTTGACTGAAGATGGATTTTGTCCGAAACGTCTCCTTCGGCTTTCCATCCAAAGCCTTTTTTCTGCTGCTCCTGTATCTGCTCTTTCGTAATTTATAACACAAACAGCAAATTCTCTCCGGATTATATTAATAATCTTATTTATATTATGATTATTAAAACGAAGAAATTAGATGGCAGAGTGATAATTAAATCATTTGAGTGGGAAAATGAACGCAACCAGTAACAGAGAAAAAATGTGTATATAATATTAAATAACAATTACTTGCTTAAGAGAATTACAATAGGTGCCTGGACTGTATTTTTTATGTGGGCAGGAAACACCAGCACTGACCAACATTGAAGGACTGTCTTTCAATCTTGATTGTATTGTAATTATCTTATGGAAGCAATCATGGGCGTCCGCAGAGGGGGCAACCAGGCACTTGCCCCCCCTGGAAAATTAAAATGATACAAAAAAATGTATAAAACAAAAAAAAAAAATACAAAAAAACCTTGCACAGTATACATCCACCTTGCCGCGGTGAGAAAGCTTTAAATACTAAGAGATGTATAACATTATTAATATCAAAATACGTTTTTTTACTTATCTGGAAGTGACTTGCCCCCCTGCAAAAATCCTTGCCCCCCTGCAAAAAATCCTGCGGACGCCCTTGGAGGCAATTGTTTTTAAAGGTATATACAAAATTTCTATTGTATACTTGGATATGTATCCACCTAAGCAGAATTAAAATGTATTGTCCTGAAGATGAGAATGATACATACACGAAATCTAATTAAAATATTTTAGTTAAATTAGGTTGAGGGTCCGGTGGTCAGCGGTTGAGAATAGCTGGTTTAGAACCATATAAATTGTTAAGTACTACATGTACATACTGTCTGTGTGTCGGTCTCCCTGTATGTGTCTGTGTTAAATTTTAAGCATGGAGGAATTGAGCTACGAGGTGGGAATTTTATGTTGAAGTTAAACACCCCCTGGGGCGTGAAAATAAGCTTTTATCAAATCGGCCAAAAAGTAGTAGCACTTTACTGATGTAGTTTTTCAGTTTTTTCTATTTTCTCAAAATTCGCTCCAATGATTTTGATTAAAAATCAAAAATTTTTTAGATGCTCTTTAAAATGTATATTCTCATTTTGTCATTGAAATCTTCTGAAGACCACTTTACTCTTGTACTTCATAGGATAGATAGGAGAAATGGTTGCCATGGTAGAAAAATATATTTTCCCATACTTTACATCTTGAATTCAAATGTACCGTACTGTCGGAACCTAAATATATGCCGTCTCAAAAAATCTGGTGTGACAAGCACAGTACTCAACTTTCTCTTGCCGAAGGGTAAGAGAAAGTTGTGTGGTGTGCGACCAGTCACACCAGATATTTTATTCGGTCTTTTTCGGCATCCGAGCTACGTCATTTTGACCCCGTCCTTATTTATTTCAATTGATTGGTATCCAATGCGCTTGGTCTTACTTAACAAAAATTATCTCATTGGTCTCTTTTCTTCAACCAGGCATCATCAATGAAATTTTTTTTTAAATTTATTTAACCCAAAGGCAATTGGGTTCCTGAGCGTTTCTTTGTCCCTTTTTTTAGGCCTTCATAATGACTTGACGAATGCGTTGTTTGCCGCTTGTGAGTCGTTCGGATTCAACTCGTTTTCTGATTTTTTATTAATCTTCGAATTCCATTTTGATCACATCATTTTTAAAGTACAGACGGGATAACCCTACTATTTTCATAAAGTTTTTTCTATGATTAAATTTGTCAACTTTCAACGATCCCGCCGTCTGACTCCCCTGCCATCTACAGAATTGAATTCCGTTCATTTCTCCTTCATCTGTCACATGAATTCAAAACTCACATTTTTTGACAAGATGTCATTTAATATTTCAACAATTCTACTCACTTAAATCAAATTTTAAATTTATAATAGATTGTTTATTTTATAACTTGCATTTTGACTCACAATAATGATTAGTGTAACAAAGTTTTAACAAAGAAATGGAAAATGTAAGTAACCTAAAATTTTATATTATTTGAAAGCTATTATTTTTGTTTATACAACTAAGTATTAATATTATAAGCTAATTAATTTGACCTTTATTTTTTATTCTTTTAATATAGATATTATATTTTAAATACTTTTAATTTAAATTGATTGAAGAATATTCTTTCAAACTCTAATTACCATAGCAACGAGTTCAAACACTCTTGACCTTGAACTCTGATTATTTAAAAGAAAATTATTTTCTATTAAATAAACTTTTTAATTAAAAAAAGGCATCATCTTTTATTCTAATAATATAAGATTTATAAATTAAAACAAGTCATCTTCCATTATTATAGAAGATGATATTTTTCACTTTGTCTCTATTTAACAGACCTATTTTTTTCCTTCTCAAAATTTTATCTGATTTCCTTTTGGTCCGGGGTACATGTTTTTTTGAACTCTATATTATTTATTTCCCGAATCCTTGTAGAAAAAAATAATGCATTAGAAATTTAAATTATGCATTTAAAAAAATAAGATGCTCCACACCAGCTGTTTATAAAATGTTAACGGAATGAAAGTTAGAAGAAAACGCAGCCATAATTTTTCCTTAAAAAATATATTTTAACAGCTGACGTATCGACTTTGATCAAAGCCATCCTCGGATCTGTTAGTGGTCATTATGTACATATATTTCAACAAAGCCGAAACGTCAGCTGTTAAAATATATTTTTCTGGCTGGTGTTTTCTTCTAACTTTCATTCCTGATACAAATTCCACCAGCCATAAAATATCCTTATACTAAAATGTAAATTTTCTTTGATTATTTGAGAAAAACACAACCTTAAAGTTAACATTATGTTTTTATTGTTACAGAATCAAACTCTTGAAATAGAGCAACCCCATGGCCAAGGTGATCTCTTCTTCTCCTGGCAAAAGGGAAATGGAGTTTTTATCGCGACCACTGGAATCGATCAATGTGTTAATGTTTATACGAGATATGGACAGAAAATTGAATCTATCCGACTTCAAGGGTATTTGTTTATTTTTCATTCACCAAAATAATTATCCTTTTGTAATTACTTTTATAAATGACATTTATATAATGCATAAGTTTATATAAGTCAATTAGAAATACATAGGCAAATTTGTTCCCCGAACTCATGATCTCCAACCTCTCTGAGACAATTTGTGAACTACACAAGCGTTTCTCAAGCTTCAAATAGAGCGACAGTGCAAGGATACGCAGGTTGGATTTGGAGATCGTGAGTTCAATAACCAAAAGATTTATCAATCGATATATAATAATTCACAAATTAATATTTCAAGTTTTTTACTTTCTCTTACCTATGTATATATGTAATATATATATAGAGAGAAAGTATTGGATTCATGTCAAAAATTCGATGTCGAGATTTTGATGGATCTTCACGTTTTGAGGTCCCCTGAATCCAAAAAAGTGGTTTTCGCGACATGGTCTGTCTGTGGGTGGGTGGGTGGGTGGGTGTGTGTGTGGGTGTGTGTTCAATTTTAAGGATGAAGGAATTGAGCTACGAGGTTGAAATTTTATATTTAAGTTAAACACCCCCCGGGACCGGAAAAATAAGCTTTTAATCAAAATCGGCCAAAGAGTGCTAGTACTTTACTGATGTACTTTTTCAGTTTTTTTCGATTTTCTCAAAATTTGCTCCAACGATTTTTTTTAAAATTCAAAAATCAATTATTTTTTAGATGCTCTTTCAAATGTATATTCTCATTTTGCAATTGAAATCTTCTGAAGACCACTTTACTCTTGTATTTCATAGGGAAGATAGGAGAAATGGTTGCCATGGTAACAAAATATAAATATTTTCCCATACTTATAAATTTTACATCTGAATTCATATGTTCCGTACTGTCGGGAACTAAATATATGTCGACACAAAAAATCTGGTGTGACAAGCACAGAACACAACTTTCGATTACCGAAGGTACTGGCGCACAGCACACAACTTTCTCTTAACTTCGGTAATCGAAAGTTGTGTTCTGTGCTTGTCACACCAGATTTTTTTTAATTATGTTTATATTTAAAATTAAAGGAATATAATCCGAATGCAGCCGTTTTATAGTAGTAAGGAATGAAGAAAAGAGCAATTGCAGGTAGATTTATTTAAATAGCAATGCGAAGTGGCTCTAGACTTTCAATTGGATTTATGAGAGCAGCCAAAGAATTAAATTTTTTTACATTTCATGGGCACTACTTCAAATGAATACAAAACATCGACAAAATTATAATTAATGTAACTTATGTTTGTATTGATCATATTTTTACTTTCTCTTACCTATGTATATATGTAATATATATATAGAGAGAAAGTATTGGTTTCATGTCAAAAATTCGATGTCGAGATTTTGATGGATCTTCACGTTTTGAGGTCCCCTGAATCCAAAAAAGTGGTTTTCGCGACATGGTCTGTCTGTGGGTGGGTGGGTGTGTGTGTGTGTGTGTGTTCAATTTTAAGCATGAAGGAATTGAGCTATGAGGCTGAAATTTTATATTTAAGTTAAACACCCCCGGGACCGGAAAAATAAGCTTTTAATCAAAATCGGCCAAAGAGTACTAGTACTTTACTGATGTACTTTTTCAGTTTTTTTCGATTTTCTCAAAATTTGCTCCAACGATTTTTTTTTAAATTCAAAAATCAATTATTTTTTAGATTCTCTATAAAATGTATATTCTCATTTTGTGATTGAAATCTTCTGAAGACCACTTTACTCTTGTACTCCATAGAAAAGATAGGAGAAATGGTTGCCATGGTATCAAAATATAAATATTTTCCCATACTTTTTTTTTTTTTTCTTTTAAAAACATTCACACTTTTTTCTCATTCACACTCACAATCGCACACGCATTCACACAGTCTTTTCGGCAACTTAGGCCATTTAAGACTTTAGACGATAACCGTTATTTATTATTATACATATTGGGGTCCAGGCATTCTTATATAAGCCATTTGATTTTCCCATACTTATAAATTTTACATCTTGAATTCAATTGTACCCTACTGTCGGAAACTAAATACATGTCGACACAAAAAATCTGGTGTGACAAGCACAGAACACAACTTTCGATTACCGAAGATAAGAGAAAGTTGTGTGCTGTGCGCCAGTCACACCAGATTTTTTATTATAATTTTGTAGATGTTTTGTATTCATTTGAAGTTGTGCGCATGTGATGTAAGAAAATAGAATTCTTCTGACTGTATACTCACTCGTTCCTTTCTGTTATACATTGTAGCACTGAAGATGGTCGACCGAAACGTCGGTTTGAAGTTCCTTAATAAACGAAATAAATCTAGCTACAATTGCTCTTTTCTTACAACTAGCTATCCACCTGACACTAATATGTTTTTTAGTGTTTGCTCGGGATTTGGCTGGGATCCTGATGGCCAACTTCTTGCCATGATCAGCAATGGCAGTTCCTATATTACATTATATGATTCAACAACAACAAAAAAAAACCAAGTAAACATCAATTTTTTCAATTTTATATTAAATTATTGATTTTAAATTAAAGTAAAAAATACATTTCCAGATTGATACTGGCTTACGCGATGGAGCTACGTGTCTTGTTTGGGCTCGACATGCTCCAATTTTGGCTGTTGGTACAGCCAGAGGCAATTTAGCTTTGTATAATCATACAACAGCCAAACGCTTACCTATTCTAGGAAAACATTCAAGGAAGATCACATACGGTGCTTGGAGTAATGAAGGTATCTTTCCATTAAAAAAAAAATATATTGACCACATTCTGCCTAAGATCACCTAATTAAGAATATAATAATAAAATTCCCAAAATATGATAATTTTAATGATCCACTTCTTGGTAACTTGTTTCGTAAATTAATACCTTTTCTAAAACATTCTAATTATTAGTCAACTATTCTCTCTTCATCCTTTCTTTTATCCTGATTGTTATAAAAAATAATTTAATATATAATTTATAATATTATTTTTATTTTAGGTTTACTTGCCCTCGGCTCTGAAGATCGTACAATAAGTGTTTCAAATGCTGAAGGAGATACTTTAAAAATCCTTAAATGTTCCGGCGAACCATCGCAATTACAATTTAGTGCAATGAAACTGGATGAACGTTTAATGGGTAAATATTTGATTTTGAGAAAATTGAAAAAAAAAAAAAAAAATTTAAAATTATATATCCAATTGTCAATATATGGGGCATAATATTGATTTTGTTTTACTATTACTATTTTTCTTCGTATTTTTTACTGACATATTCTCATCTTAGAAGAGGAATTAAACTCTAGACCGGAGAGAAAAGAAAATTGAACATTGAAATAGTAGTTTGCCATTTTAAAGCTTAAGACTTAGTTTTTATTTAAACCGTATGTTTTAAGCTTTAAAATATCTAATTAACTATGTATTAATTGTAAAAGAATGGCTGGTTTATTTGTAAAAATTACAACTTTTCGGCCTCTCATTCTATGGCCGAAACGTTGTAATCTTTGCAAATAAACCACAGTTAAACCAAAAATCAAATTCTTTTATTAATGATGACAACTATGAAAACCTAAACTCCAAGATTGTTAAATTTGTTTTTTTTAGGGGAATGTACGGTATCTGCTCTGGTTGGACATGCACTCATGTTATATAATGTGCATGAACCTGAGAATCCTGTGGAACTTGCGTTCCAACCACGCTATGGCAAAGTAGCGGCTTATAAATGGTTTGGAGATGGCTATCTCGCCATCGGATTCACGGAAGGTTTTATTGTTGCCGTATCTACACATTTGGCTGAAGCCGGCCAAGAACTTTGGCAGGTATTATTATTATATTTTTTTTAATCAATAAATTTATATATATTTCTTTATTAAAATATAATTTTCTCGATAGGTCCAAGCTCATTCAGGAGAACTAAAAGATCTGGCTATTCATGCGAATGAATTAGCATCATGCGGAGCAGGTGTTATTCGAATTGCCCAAGCATCGCCACACCCACCGCAACAAGACGCAAATATTTTAAATTGTCTTTGGCCTGAAAGAATTGGATATAGCTCTGATGGACAACTTTTGGCTGTATCAACATCTCATGGCTCTCTTAAAATTTTTCTTACTAAGGTGACTTTTTTTAATTAATTTTAATTAAAAAAAAAAAAAACATTCTATTATGTAAAATGCTCACGAATTTAAATCATTTAAAAAAATACTTTAAATTGCTTCAATATTTTTGGACTAAAGATTCAATGTTCCCTCCTGAAGCCCCTTAAGAAACTGTGAAATTTGTACAAATCCAATAAAAATAAAACTTTATTTTTACTCTCATCTAACAGTGTTTAAATAAAAAAGACAAGTAAGGTGTTAACTACGTTGGTGATCAAAAGGAAAAATATTCATTATATATATTTTTTTTTCAGCTCCCAGTGATGGCATCATCGGCTCAACCCTGGTCGTCAGCTGCTCTAATTCTTTCTTCTTTGAATTCCGTAAATGTCGTTGAAATGCTAGGGACAAATACAGGAGATGGATCGATTAGAGGTCACAATGTCCTTTGTCAGAAACTTCTTCCTTGCGAACCAGCGTTTCTTGGACTTGGACCCAATCATTTTGCAGTCGCTCTAAGTAACCGTGCATGGTTCTATCAATGGCAAATTGAGGATAGGTATATTAATTTAAAAATATTTATTTAATTCAAGATAAATGAATACAAGATCCCATTCAAAACAATTATCTCAAATATACAGGTCTATTCTTTAAAAACAGGCGTTAAAATTTAACATCATAAATTCTGTGTTAAAAAGTAAATTAATAACATCAGCGTTAAAATATGCTATTCTCTAAACCAAATTTTAACAGCAACGTTAACATGTTGCCTCCTACACATGACATTAATTCTATTCACTAAATGTTAACGCTTTGGAGTTAAAGTTTTTCAAATGAAACAGGCCAAGAATTATCAATACCAGAAGCAAGAGGTTTACTTGACGTGTAGTTGCAGGTGGAGATGCAAAATAAATAAATAAATAAAATTTATTGTCAGGATTTTTTATTATTGACGACCAACCGCAGTAAATTGGTTTCGGTTAACAAAAGTAACCATCATCAGGTCTGAAACTTACAAAATTAATTGATAAAATGCGGTAAGACATCCAAAAACATCAGTCAATTTAAAATATTTAAAATAATAGTAAAAACTCACCAACCAATGATAGGCAATATGGTTTCAGGCATGCTCGTTCGACTGGGGATATTTTTGAGCTTTGTCACACACCTCTGGAACAAAGCCATGGAAATGAAAGGGGAAACTATTGCAGTTGCTCTTGACATTTCGAAGGCTTTCGATCAGGTATGGCATAAAAAATCTTTATGCTAAACTTCCATCTTTTGGCCTATCCTCTGAGCTGTGCCAGTGGATCAAGAGCTTTCTAACGGAGCGAAAGATCTCGGTTGTAGTCGACGGTGTGTCTTCTATTCCGCATTCAATCAACGCAGGTGTTCCCCAGGGTTCTGTCCTCTCTCCCACCCTATTCCTTATGTACATTAACGATCTCATGGGAGTAACCTCCAACCCAATTCATTGCTTTGCTGATGACAGTACCCTGCACTCTGTCAGGACTGGTGAAACCTCATCCACTGGTCGTCTGGGGGCTGTGTCGTCGATAAATGATGATCTTGGTCTCTTGGAGGAATGGGGAAACCTCAATCAAGTAAAATTCAATTCCCAAAAAACCCAATGTTGTTTAATTTCTAGACAAATAAATAAGATTTGCCCTCCCCTTATTTACAGCAATAATAGTCTCGAGTTCAAAGATTCATTTTCTGTTCTGGGAGTGACAGCTACATCTGATCTCTCCTGGAGCAACCACATCTCTTCTGTGGTTAAATCTACCGCAAGGAAATTGGGTTTCCTATTCAAAACGAAGCGTTACTTTTCCTCCCAACAACTCCTAATCCTCTATAAAGCCCAAATTCGGCCGTGTCTTGAATATTGTTCCCACCTTTGGCGAGGGGCGTCGAAAGACGCTCTCTCCTCCTTGGAAGCCATACAGAGGCGTGCAATTAGACTGATAGGTGATTCTACCCTTACTGCATCCCTACAGTCGCTAGATCATAGAAGAAGAGTATCTTCACTATCTCTCTTCTACAGGTATTACCATGGTCAATGCTCTGCCGAATTAAAATCAATTATCCCACCCAATGCAACATATTCACGGAACACAAGAGAGGCATCTTCCCAGCATCCCTATGCTGTTCAGATCACGACTAACAGAACAAATCAATTTCATTCTTCCTTTGTCCCCATGACCACCCGTGATTGAAACAAGCTCCCTGCGTCTATCTTCCCCAAAACCTACAATCTTCAGACTTTCAAGTCTAACCTCAACAGACATCTTCTCAGTTCCCGCAGTTGAGTTTCCCCTTTATGCTTCTCCTTTTGTTTTTATTTTCTTCCTGGCTGCATGTGACTATTGGTCATTATAGGTCTTCGGACCTTATGCACCCATTCCAAAAAAAAAAAAAAAAAAAAAAAAAAAAATCCTATCTTTCGAGATTACAAAAGAAACTACTTCCCCATGACATTAGAAATAATTTCAAAAGCGCCTATAGCAACTTGGTCGGAAGACTCACAATCGTGAATGTCAATATATGTGTATATATGTATAGAGCTCAGAATGTCAAAGGCCTAGTAACAAAATCGTAAATTAATATAAGTGAAAACAATAAAATAAAATATGATGGTTACTTTTGTTAACCGAAACCAATTTACTGCGGTTGGTCGTCAATAATAAAAAATCCTGAGAATAAATTTTATTTATTTATTTATTTTGCATCTCCACCTGCAACTACACGCCAAGTAAACCTCCTGATATTGTTCCTCCTTTCCTCCTTCTGATATTATTAAAGTTTTTGCTATTAGAATAGCAATTTGAGGCAAGGAGGTGTATTTTAACATGATTTTAGAATCAACTCTGATTTCAGATGTTACAAGGTAACATTTTTGCTTATAGAATAGACCTCATAGTATCTTAAACGAAACATCGATTTTTGATCCTCATTTTCAAAAAAAGCACTAATAATAAAAATTAGTTTTATATTAGTAAATTAAAAAAGTAATAATATTTTATTTTCAGACCATTATCCGAAGCACAATTACTATTTGAGAGAGAATACCTTTCAACAGTGACTGGTCTAATTCTTTCACCGACTGTAGCTGCAGTACTTTGTGGAGGTGTTGTAGAATTACAAACTTTAACTAATGAAACTGATTCCCGAAATGAGCGAGTGGAAGCCTTGAAGGGTCGAATTACAAGCTTCGCTCTTACCGATCACTGGCTATGGATTTCTTCTGATAGGTATTTATTAATTTCTCTTTATTTTCATTTACTTGTCATTCTTCTAAATTTTTTTAGAATTAGAATTCTTAAAAGATAATTGGAAATTGAGATAATGTATTGAATCTTATATTGATTCCATATTAACTTTTATTCACAGAATGAGTTAAATTATTTCTTAAACATTAATAACAGATTATTATATCGAATGGTGTAAGTTGTTTTAACGATTTTTAATTAAAAGAAAACATTTTTTTCTTTCCTTTTATTTTTTTGCTCCTGAAGATCTTATTTTCAGGACCTAAAGAGGTCACTTACTGTTAGACAAAACAGCACTTATTGTTGACCTAAAATTTATGTCTGGTCGCATAGCACACAACTTTCGCTAATCGAAAGGTCTGGTGTCCCACCAGATTTTTTGTGTCGACACAGTCCCTATATGAGGCCATCAGGGCCAGAACACGCATATAGTTATTCTCTGGCAATTTATTTATTAGATATACAGGAGAAAAAAACAGCTGCTTTCACTCACACAAAAGTAATTGTTTTTTTCTTCAAATTACATGCCCTTCCCAATACTAGATTTTAGTTTATAAAATAATTATTTCTAATTTATTATTCAAGTGGCGAGCTCTCCTGGTTCTGCCTCGAAGAATGGCGTCATTTGGGTCGTTATGAACATGTTTCCCCAATCCGATCGATTCAACCTGATCCTGCTGGTGTCAGCTGTTGGATTTTGGATGCTGATTCTCATGCTCATCTATATATCCCAGTGTGTATACATTTTCCTCAAATGATATTTTTATTAAAATCTTTAAATATGAAATTTTTTTTATTTCAGGCTAATGAAAATATATGTACTTTCCCAGATCTTCCAACTGGAATCACGCAATGCCTTTGGGATATTACAGTAAGGCATGTTTTAGTGCTTTTTGCTGAACGTAAGGCTTATACTTATGTTTTCAATCGAAGGTCAGTGGAAGGTACTCATGTAGTTTTAGCCAAAGAAACGCAACTAAGCCCACAAGCAGGTAACATTGTTATAAATCAAATCACTTCTATATAAATGTACGTAATTATTTCTTGTTGGTTTTATTTTAGCTCTACCCTTATGGGTTGAAGATGGAAATTTAATAGCAGAATCACCTAATGGTACCCTAGTGAGAATATCCCTTTGGGATTCTGACTCTCCTAAATTGGAAACCCTACTTAGTCTCAGACGTCTCACCGAAGCATGGGATTTTTGTATCACTGAATCTTGCTCAAAAGAAGAATGGGAAAAATTAGCTCAAGTAGCTTTAAAAACTCTTGATTTACCATTAGGTAAGTCATATATGCAATTATACTAAAAGTATATATATACAAGCAAGTCAAATTCTTTTAGACAGAGTGAAATTGACATACGGATGATTGTTAGTATTATTTTTTCGAAAAAGAATTTAGCTTTCACTATGAATCCTTCAAAATTGTTCTAAACCTTTCCTTTAACCCTAATTTAGTTCGCATTCTTAAAGATATCTATTTCATTTGTGACCAAAAATGCCTGATGAGCTCGAGAGTGGACTTTTGCCAACCAAACCATTATTTTTAAAATAAATAAATAATATTTGTGCCCAATCTTAAGCATATTCACATCTCGCAAATTTACTATCTTAAACGATATATTGACTGGCTACTATTTGAACGTTTAATCTTTTTCAAACAAAGCTCTACCTAGCTCATATTTATTTAATACAACTAAAGGAAAAGATACTTTTAAGACAAACTTCCAAGACTTTTGTTCACTCTTAATTTTTGTTTTGGATTTTTATTGAATTTTGATATACATTAAAATATAGATATATAACAAGTACAAGGCAGTTGACAATCAATAAAATAACTTAAAAATAAAAACTGTGTTTTTTTATTGATTTTTCGACCGAACATCAGTCATTGACGAAAGAAGCTCCGTAATCAACTTATATAGATATATAATATTAATTTATGACTTGCTCCTGTTTCATCCTAGTAATACAAATATATTTATATATATATTGTATATATATATACAATATATATATTATATATATGTATATATAAATTTATATTGATTAGGATATATATATATATATATGAATTTTCATTTCAGACATTTTAAGAATACACTTTTTTAAGGGATATTTTTATTTTTATTTTTATTTTTAGCTGGTCGTGCATTTGCCAAAGCTGGCAATCTTTCTCTTTCTTGGGCCACCCGAGACCTTCAAGAGACTGAAGACGAACGACTTCTTGCTGGCTGGGCATGTGTTCTTCTCGGTGACGTTGATCGTGCACAACCTTGGCTTCTCTCATCCACTCAACCTCACGAGGCTATGCTTCTTCGGCAAGATCTTGCAGATTGGCAGGGCGCAATGCAATTGGCTCAAACTTTGGCGCCTGAGAGGATACCAGAACTTGCTTTCAGCTATGGACTTCATGTAAATTTTTTTCTCATTTTTATTTTAAGATTATAACGACACGCTCTTGTCATTAATGATATTTCCCCGTTAATAAATTTACTTTATTAAATTAGATATATTCACATTTCATAGAGCTAGTTTATGAATAAATTAAGGAATAAAATAATACCAACGAAAAGTCTTATTTACCCACATATTTGATCAGAATAGTTAGCTCTTCACTAATTAATTATTCTATTTTATTTATAGCTTGAAGCAACTAGTCGTCACGCCGAGGCTCTAGTGCAATTTGAACGAGCAAATGATAACGCTGGTATTGCCCGAACCTCATTTCAATGTGGTGATATCGCTCGCGGAATGTCTTTATTAAGAGCTGAACCTCTAATGAACGATCGACGACTTTTAAGTCAGTGTGGTGGAATTCTTAGTAGCCAACAGCGCTGGTCTGAAGCAACAGAATTATATAAACGAGCTGGAGATTTAGAACAGGCAGCTTCATCTGCTATTAAATTGAAAGATTGGAATGTGGTAAATTAATATTTATTTTAATAAAAAAAAAAAGTTTATATCAAATGAATTATTGATAATAAAAAATTTTCATTTTTCAGGTTGGAGAATTGTTAAATCAATTACCAACCGCTTCGCCCCGTCTGATGCTTCAATATGCCAAAGCTTCCGAAGCTGATGGTCGCTATTCACAAGCAGCTCATGCTTACGCCATGGCCAATGCACAAGCGAATGCTGTTCGTCTCTATTTGGGTCCTCTACGAGATCCTACTCAGGCCATCAATTTGGTTAGAGAAGCTACATCTCCAAGCCCTGAAGCTGCTAGGCTTATCGCTACACATCTTCAAGTGGGTTTTTTAAAATATCGTCTTATTTTTTATTATTGGAATTACACTATAGAATTTTATAATAAACTAGTCGCAAAGCCCGTCTTCGGCGGGCTTATAGACCTTAAATATTTAGTCATGGGTTGGGTCCAATGGGGGGGGGGTTAACCCCCAAACCCCCCTCCATTGACTACGCCTATGTACTAAATTAATCTTACTTTTATTTTCTATAACATTCTTTTATGAACCTGAAAGGTAATAATATTAAAAACTTTAATATCTTTTTGATTTTTCTTTTTTAAGGAACAAGGAGAGCACAAAGCTGCGTTAGGATTTCTTTTGCTTGCTGGAATGGAGGATCAAGCTATGAATGCAGCGAGGCAACATGGATTACTCCACGCCTTAGGAGAGCATATATTGTCCGAGACTGGTGGTGGAGATACTGGCAAATTAGATCCAAACCGAATTGAAAAACTCCGTTCACTTGCTGATCTTTTAGAATCTGAAAGGTAATATTTTATCTTTAATTCATTTTTAAAATTAATTAATAATATTTCTGGTATAAATCTATTTGAAATTAATTTTTTACCGTATTGTTTGCTGTATTGGCTTGATATCAAAAAAATTAATTTCCTTAATTTTTTAATAAGTCTTTAAAAAATTACTTTCTGTCTAATATAATTCATTAAAAAAAAACAGCATTGAAAAATTTCTTATAATAGTCTAGTTTTATTTTAAAGTACGTTTAGACGCCGCTCCTAACATCCTCTTAAACCATTTTATTAAAGAAATTTCTTGATATTTTCAGAGAAACATTATCGGCTGCCAGATTTTGGTATCACGCAGGCGATTATCATCGTGCTCTCCCTCTTTGTATTCGATCAGCTCGGGATCAAGAAGAAGCAGCACTTTCACTTGCAATTGATGTTAGTAAATCAATTTTAATTATAAGCTTATATTAAAAAAAAAAATAAAACATATATATATATAATATCGACGCTCTAATTAGCAAAGTGCCTAACTCCATTTTTGTAGTTCGTTGAAAAAATTGCATCTTTTTCAAACAAGGCTCTAGCTAGTTAATATATATATATATATATATAATTAATAAAAACTATAAGAAATTTTTTATTTATTTAGATTAAATATAGAAAAAATTATATAATGTTTAGGTTGTGGCTGCTGCAAACGATGAGCGCCTAGCATCGGAATTGATTGCACTTCTTCTGGGCGATAAAGATGGCTATCCTAGAGATCCTCAATGGCTTTTACGTTTATATGAAGCTCGAGGGCGGTGGCAGGATGCTGCAAAAACAGCTCTTGTTGTATCATCAGAACATTGCCAACAGGTAATAACTTACATACATTATAATTAATTGCATTTTTGTTAATTTCTTCTTCATTTTTATAGGGACGTTATGGCGAAGCTAGAAACGTTCTTGCTCAAGCTTGGCGGCGTCTGGAATTAGCAGGAACAGCTACCGCTGTACCTTCTGAGCTTCGTGCATCTCTAGCTCTTCTTCATTCCTATAGTTTGGCTCGATTACGTGTTAGGCTGGGAGATCATTTGAGTGCTGCGAGACTCCTTTGCAGAGTTGCTGCCTCTGTTTCACATTTTCCTTCCCGTAAGAATTTAAATATTCATTTCTTAAAATGATGATATTAAAATAAAAGCTTGGACGTGAGCCTTTCCAGAAATAGCAGCTAGGTATAATAAAAGATTTTATATTTTGTTGCCGACGTTTCGAGAGCTAGTCGCACTCAACTTCAGGACACGCATAATTTTCAAAAATAAGTAGGGGAGAAGGGTGTACATTTCAATAGTTTGAATTTCCTTCATCTGGTACTGTATTGTTAATGGCCAATAAGCCTGCCAATATACTTCTAGGATGGACAGTAGCTGGAGTTTCCTATATTTCAAGGAATTGTTCTTCCCCATGGGAGGGGTACATTTCGACATAGTGCATGCTTCATTGAAAAATGAAAAATGTGACCCTTTGCCTTTGTCTAGGGACTGTGGAAAAAATTGAAAAGTTGTTTCAAATATGGTTTTAGTTATTGGTGCTTAGAAGCTTTATTTTAAAAGTAATATTGCTTCACAAAAAATTCTAAAGTAAAAATTGTTAAAATGTGCCTCCCTCTCCCCTACAGGTGGTGTGGTAATAGTACAATGCCACACCACCTGTAGATCTACTTATTTTGGAAAATTTTGCGTGTTCTTAAGATGAGTGCGACTAGCTCTCGAAACGTCGGCAACAAAAAATAAAATTTTTTATTATACCTAGCTGCTTTTTCCTGGGAAGTCTCCCGTTCAAACTTCTATTTTAATATTAATATAATAATTAGAAAAAAAATTTCAAATAATTTTTAATATTATAGATGTGGTTCCCATTTTGACTTCAACTGTAATCGAATGCTCTCGAGCTGGTCTTAAACAAGAAGCATTTGAACATGCTGCTATCCTTATGAAACCCGATTTACGACCAAAGCTTGATCCTAAATATGCCCGCAAGGTAAGAAATTCTCCAGTTATAGATTACTATCAAATTCAAAGATAGAAGTGAAAATAAAATTTATTTTCAGGTAGAAGCTGTCGTAAGACGTAAACCAGCAGCTGATTCAACAACATCCTCAGAAGATATAACCCTTTGCCCTTTATGTTCCTCATCGATGTTTGATTGGTCTCTAATTTGTGAACACTGCAAGGCAAATATTCCCTTTTGTCTTGCAAGTGGACGTCATATTACTAAGGTAAGCTATATATTAATATATTATATTCTTAGAGTGCGATTATGTTGGAGCTGCGATAAACGATAAGAGCATAGCAAAGAAAATAGAAACATGCTTTTGAATAGAGCCGTTTATGTTTGAGCTGCACTGAGAATCCTTCTTTGATCCCGACCAATGATAAGTTTATTTACTTTGCTCTTATCGTTTATCGCAGCTCCAACATAATCGCACCCTTACTTCTGTCTGTGTCTTGCTAAGTTTGTCTTTATTTTATGATTAAAGGAGGAGCTGAGTATTTGTCCAGAGTGTAGATTTCCAGCCCGGTATAGTGAATTTGTTTCGTTGATATCCCGTGAGCTACCTTGCCCAATGTGCAATGAAAAGATTGAATCGCCTGAACGTGTTACTGATACAATCGCCTGGCTCAACCAACATATTCAAACTTAATTAAAAAAAAAAAAAGGCGAATATCATCCGTCCATTATAAAGCTTTAATAATTTATTCCGTCCATTTTATGTAATTTAGAAGATGTTGTCTTTATTTATTTATGAATATATAAATAATAGTATTAAAAATATTTTTTTTTTAAATCTCCATTGTTCAAAGAAATCCACTTCATTTTCTTATTCATTTTGTCGCTTCCTTTCCTAGGCATTTTTTTAATTAATTTTTTCATCAAAGATTAGGAATCTTGATTAAAAATGTCTTCAATATAAAATATTTCTGAGACCTCCAAGACGCCTTTCCCGGCTTCCTCATTCTATATGATCTGAAAAATCATCACTACCTCACACTTTCCAGCTTTTATTCAACAGATATTGATCCTAGAATATAATATAATATTTTGGTTTAGTCTAGTTTGTTTTACTTTCTTTTGGTTGATTTTCGTTTGAATTTAGATATTTCTTATTCATTTAGCCATCCAATTTTTACTTTCTCTTACCTATGTATATATGTAATATATATATAGAGAGAAAGTATTGGATTCATGTCAAAAATTCGATGTCGAGATTTTGATGGATCTTCACGTTTTGAGGTCCCCTGAATCCAAAAAAGTGGTTTTCGCGACATGGTCTGTCTGTGTGTGGGTGGGTGGGTGTGTGTGTGTTCAATTTTAAGGATGAAGGAATTGAGCTATGAGGCTGAAATTTTATATTTAAGTTAAACACCCCCGGGACCGGAAAAATAAGCTTTTAATCAAAATCGGCCAAAGATTACTAGTACTTTACTGATGCACTTTTTCAGTTTTTTTCGATTTTCTCAAAATTTGCTCCAACGATTTTTTTAAAATTCAAAAATCAATTATTTTTCAGATGCTCTTTCAAATGTATATTCTCATTTTGCAATTGAAATCTTCTGAAGACCACTTTACTCTTGTATTTCATAGGGAAGATAGGAGAAATGGTTGCAATAGTAACAAAATATAAATATTTTCCCATACTTATAAATTTTACATCTGAATTCATATGTTCCGTACTGTCGGGAACTAAATATATGTAGACACAAAAAATCTGGTGTGACAAGCACAGTACACAACTTTCGATTACCGAAGGTAAGAGAAAGTTGTGTGCTGTGCGCCAGTCACACCAGATTTTTACTTTTTCATATTCTTATTTTATTTAGATATCTTTTGAATTTGTCTTCATTATTGTGTTAAAAAGTTTTATGATACGCTTCAAAAAACTTAAAAATACCCAATCTGCATTAATTTTGGCCAAATGATTGAACCAATTTTACTAATATTTAATTACAAATAGTGTTAATAAATTGAAAATAATAATTTTTTATGTCGCTAATTAAATTTTAAATATTCTTGAACAAACTATAAAGTATAAGATGCTTTCGTGCACGGAGACACACTCCTCAAAACCAACTGGCCTCTGGCCGCAGCCAGCTACCGGCACCCCGTTGAAGTTACTTTATTTCCTATCTCTAACTCCTCCTCCTGCATTCGTTTCTAGCTAGTGAACTAATCCTTATTTCTGGTTCCACCCGGTTCCTTTTATCCAACCTCTTCTATGCTAGGGAGGATGTTGTAGTTTGAAGAGGGACTCCCTCAGCACCGGCGTGTAGCCTACTCCTTTCGAAGAATGCATCATTGAGAGGGAATCTTCTTTACGTCCCTTCCACAGTAGGGGATGTCACAGCAACTCCCTCTCCTCGTAGAGCTGCTTGGGGCTATTGTGGTGAGATCCAATATTCGATTCCAGTGCTTGAGGATTTGTTTACATTAAATAAATATTTTTATTTAATGAAAAAATCCCGCACGCCCAGGGTTTGAACAGGGATCTCCTTTGTAGAAGCTGACACCCTAGCCCGCTACACCAGCGAGCCCACTTCAAATGAAATGGGCTAAACTGCTTGGGGTAGAACTAACCCCATCTCTTGCCGCCTAGAGTAACCAGCTTCTCAATCGGCTATTAACGGTTTTTCGAGACTCGCCCCTTAATCAAGCATTAATTTATTTATTTTCACAAAAATTTCATATAAATAACCTTTTTCTTTAATCTCAAATAATATCCATTGGCCTGAAAAACATTTTAATTATAAAAAATTTATGTAGGTATTTAATAAAAGAGGAAAGAAGGAAAAAAAAAAGCAGAAAAACCAATCAGGCGAAGTTAATTATCCTAGAGTAGAGGAGTCAGAGTCACCACTGTGGCGGGATTCCGTTTTTTTAAAGCGGGAAGTCGAGAGGACAATTGAAGTCAATCTCTGTGTCATACAAAACGGAGATTGAAGAACTCCGCCCCAGAGCAACAGTTAGAATTTCATCTAAAAAAAAAAGAGAAAGATTCCACAGAATGATATCTCTTCGTTAGTAAATAAGAAAATTAATAAAATCTCATCTTGAGTTTCAAAATTTATAGCGAGCGAAGAGCATTCATTGATCGTTTCGTCTCGATTTAAAAGCAGATTAGTCGCAAATTTTAATAACTTTTATATGGTGAAAGGGTGAAGTGAGTTTTAAAAATGTCATATAATCATGTTTATTTATTTCATCCTTTTAAATAATTCTTATATCTTGCTGAGATTACTTGTCTGTAATTTAAAGCAGATGAAGGGCTGATTTTAGAAAGAAAAAAAAGCTTAATAGGGTTTTTTCTTTTTTATTGGAAAACCTAACTATGGCCGACCAATAGCGCATGTTTTTGGTTTCGGTTTTGTAAAAACCATTTTCAAGGCCTAAAAAAATTAGAAAAACCAGTTTTCCAATAAAAAAGAAAAAACCCTATCAAGCTTTTTTCTTTCTAAAATCAGCCCTTCATCTGCTTTAAATTACAGACTAGTAATCTCAGCAAGTATAAGAATTTGAATAATTTTTCTTGTCAAGTTTCGTAACAACTTTTAAATAATTCTGATTGCTTCATAGAGGAAGGGGAGGTTTTAGGCCTCCCTAAATTATTCGAAATTAAAATTTACCCGAATTAAATTTTATTTTTGCCAAAATAGCAATTCCGTTATTTTATTTCAATCAGGATTTCAAACAAGTTTTAAAAAATGATATAACAGGTTGTATATGATGAGTTTGTTAATGATATAACTAATTGCCACTTTTGATCTTGGAATTTTGATAAATATCAAAAAATTTGATATATTTGAAAAAAAATTAGAGTGCTAACAATTTCTATCCTCTAATTATTAAAAAAAAAATCTTATTTCTCCTAATAAAATTTACAAAAATCAGGAGTGGCACCTATTGGATCATTTTTTATAACTCTTCAGAGCTTTCGGTCCTCTCATATATGAATTTAAAAAAAAATTCGATTTAATTAGTTTATTATCAAATAAAATATATATAAGACATTTTAACAGTGGCGTAAGGCATTTTAGCTGGGCCCTCCCGCAACCTTTTTTTCGCCCCAGCCCCGGGCGTGTATAAGGGGGGCCGCGGGGGCCCGCCCCTCCCCAAAAATTTAATGTCTAAATTTTTGTTTGAAAAAGTGCGTCGAAATTGAGATATATTAATATTTAAGCATTTTTTTAATAAAAGTTTTGTCTTTAAGAGGGTCCGGGCCTCTCGGGCTCAGGTGAAAACGGAAAAATGATATATTATAAAAGGAAAAAAGAATATATCATTTTTTCATGGCCTTGAAAGCCCGCCCCTCTGGACCTTGGGCCCCCCAAGGCCCAGAGCCCCTCCGGATCGCGGGGTTTGCGGGGGTGTACGTTATGTCACTGCATTTTAACATAGATATTTTTTACCCTCATTATTTGAATAAAGCAGGGCTGTAGAAAGAAATTTTTTCGGGAAAGGGGTCCGTTCAGTCGGGTAATCCAAACCCCCACTCACCAAAAAAATTCCAAAAGGGTATATAAGCGCTTCAGAGGAGATCAAAATTTTATGAAATTATTTTTTTTCATTAATCAATTTAGACTTAGAGCCTAAATAGCCCGGGCTCACTCCCCTACAAGGAGAAAAATAATCAAAAATTTTTTTCATTGAATATTTAGCTTTTTACCCCCAATCTCTGGTAAGAATCAGTGGCGTAGCGAGGGTGGGGGGGGCAAGGGGGGGTCATGATGCCCCGGGCGCCACTCACAAAGGGGCGCCAAATGGTCCGAAAAATAAAAAATTGCTGGATAATTTTTATTTTTATTATAATTGATTTGAATTGAAAAAAACTCGCCGAAAAAAAACGCACCGAAAATTTTCTAGCCAAAAGCAACTCGTCGAAAAAAAATCGCCAAAAAGAAAAACTCCCCGAAAATTTTCTCGCCCTAAGCAAAATCTCGCCGAAAACAAACTCGCTGAAAATTTTTTCGCCGAAAACAAAGTCGACGAAAAAAAATGGCCGAAAATCCGAAAAGTTCCAAAATAAAATATTTTAAAAAATCTGGTGTTACTGTCGCACAGCAGACAACTTTCCCTTACCAAAGGTACTGTACTGTGCTTGTCACACCAGATTTTTTGTGTCGACATACGTATATATAGTTTCCGTCGATATATTAGAAGATGTAATGAAATTTATAAGTATGGGAAAATATCTATTTATATTTTGATACCCTGACTTCTATCTTTCCTATGGAGTACAAGAGTTAAGTGGTCTTCATAAGATTTCAAAAGCAAAATGAGAATATACATTTTAAATATCATCTAAAAAATAATTGATTTTTGAATTTGAATCACAATCGTTGAAGCGAATTTTGAGAAAAACTGAAAAATTAACATCAGTAAAGTACTAGTAGTTTTTGGCCGATTTTGTTTAAAAGCTTATTTTCACGCCCTAGGGGGGTGCCTAACTTAAATATAAAACTTCATCTTCCTAGTTCAATTCCTTCATGCTTAAAATTGAACGCATACACACACACAGAATATTTTTGATGCATATTTTGGCCTTTTTAAATGCATAATTTGAGGTTTTATTAGAATTTTTTTTTTTTTTTTAATCAAAAAACACTCCCACTTTTTCCTCATTCACACTCACACTCAAACACACATGCACACAGTCGCTTCGGCAACTTAGGCCATATAAGACTTTTAAGATAAACGTTATTAAATATATATAGCCTACATAGGCGTAGCCAGAAATTTTGTTGGGGGGGGTTTGGGATTATTTCCCCCCCCCCCCCCCGACTAATAGGGCAGTATAAGGAGTCTAATGAAATATATGACTAGCCACTTCCCCACCTTCGCTTCGCCCCCCCCCCTGGATCCCCCTCGAGGTGGCTCGGGCCCGCCCTTTCTTAATTAAGTGCCGCAATTTTTCAATCACCTCGTATCATGCAATAAAAAATGCAAATCTCTTAAATTTTATGTATATGGGCCTAAAATACCGAAGTGTTCCTCTGTTTCTCTTATCCAGAGTCCCATCTCAGATCTCTTTAAGAAAAAAATTTGAATTTAAATTTAAAATATTTTTATTTCTTGTTCGATTTTACATTAATGCACTGTGGCACATATAAATTCAATTTTTAATATACCAGTTTCGGACTTGATAAATAATAATAATCGGTAACATTTAACATTTAAGACATTTATTCAAATTAAAATACATAATTAATGTTTACATTTATTTTTGTACTGACTTCGAGCCATCTAGCTCCCAATCAGGTATCCGGGTTTTCTCCTCCTTCTAAAGTCTTGCTTTGCCCAAGGTTGTATAAGGAAAAATTTTATAAAAAAACCTTATCATTTTTGTATAAAAATAAAAGTTCAAAAGGTAAAATGCATAGCAAAAAGAATATATAAAAATATAAGCATGTAAAAATTTAATTTTAATTGTATATTTCCGAAATGAGTGGATTTTCGTGGAGCCGAGCTTTCATGGTAAACCTGTTGGTGAGTTTTTCGAGATGCTCTTCGAGGGATTCAATGTTTAAACCAACTCTGATGGTATGGTTATTGATACCGGGTGGTGGGTCTGCGATTATTCTGAGTATTTTGGATTGGATCCTTTCGAGCTGCAAGAGAGATGACCGGGAGATGTGGGGGAACCAGACTGGAGCTGCATATGTGATGAGTGGTCGGATTACTATTTTGTAGAGGATGATTTTGCTTTCCAGAGGAAGTAGGCTTTGACGTTTGAGGAGCGGCCAGAGAATGCTGAGTGACTGCTGTGCTTTTGTTTTGGCTTTCTTTATATGTGCTGTCCAGTTGTTTCTCCTGTCAAGAAAGGCTCCAAGGTATCGGACTGAGGGCTGCCATTTCAAGGAGTGGTCTTCTATTGTTATGCGTGTGTGGAGGTATTTTCGCTTTTTTGTGAAGAGTATGGCTTCAGATTTGTCCGGATTTGTTTTGAGGCGCCAGTCTTTGAAGTAATTTAGTATTTTAGATGTCTCCTCTTGGGTTCTTCGCACTAAGCATTTGAAGTTTTTATTTGAATAGTATATTGCGGTATCGTCGGCGAATTGAGCGATGTGCGCGAAGTCTAGCTTAGGCATGTCGGATGTGTAGAGGGCGTAGAGAAGGGGCGATAAGAGCGCTCCTTGAGGAACTCCGGCGCAGATGGGATGCCAGTCGGATTTTGTGTTGTTAATTTTGACTCGGAATTGTCTGTCCATTAAAAAGTGAGCGATGAGCTGGCATAATGGTTCGGGAAGGCCAAGGAGATACAGTTTGGAAGCCAGAGGAAGGTGTGGAACACTGTCAAATGCTTTGGAGATGTCGAGCAGGATCATTGCAGTTGCCTTTTTTAACCGAAGTCTGTTTTTTATAAAGTGATTTATCCGGGCTACTTGTTGAACGGCTGAGTGAGCTTTACGGAAGCCGAATTGAAAGTTAGGGAGTAAGTTTAATTTTTGTGATTCTTGTTCGAGCCAGGTGAGGATGAAGGACTCTGCTAATTTTCCAAGGATGGGAAGGAGACTGATAGGGCGATAGTTTGATGGCTGCTTCGGGTCTTTGCCTGGTTTGGCTATCGGAATGATTTCTGATTGCTTCCAGATTGAGGGAAAGTAATAATAATCGGTAATAATAAATTTATTTATATAATAATTTTTATTATTTTTCGTTTGCGAGATTTAATCAATTTTAAGCGGCTTTAATTTTTTATAAAGCATAACAAAAATCAATTCTTTTCAATTGAAAAATTCTGAATTTTCTCGAATTTTTTGCGTTTTATTTAATTTTTTTTTTTTTTAAGCTAGAGAAAATTATTATATCTTACTTTCTCTTACCCTATATATGAAATATATAGAGAGAAAAAGTATTTTGTATTATAGAGCTTAAATATCTAGTCATGGCTTGGGTCCAATGGGGGGGTTTGAACCCCCAAATCCCCCCCCCCCCCCGTGGCTACGCCTATGATAGCCTATATCTATTGGGGGTTCAGGCATTCTTAATTAAGCCATTTGGAATCCAAATGGCTTAAATACAATCATCGGATTGCCTGGGATCCGAACCCCTGACCCTTGGTTTAGAAGGCCAGCACTCTAGCCTTTAAACCAAGCCCGAGGACCCGAGCCCTGCTTATAAATTTCATTTCATCTTCTAATATATAGTAGGAAACTATATATACGTATGTAGACACAAAAAATCTGGTGGGACAGTCACACCAGATTTTTAAAAATATTTTATTTTGGAACTTTCCGGATTTTTGGCGAGTTTGTTTTAGGGGAGATTTTGCTTTCGGCGAGTTATACCGCCTCCATAATAATTTTGTATATTTTACATATAATATTATATGGTTTTCGATTGGAGGGGGGGGGGGGCGCTAAAAAGGTATTATGCCCCGGGCGCGAGTTAAGCTCACTACGCTACTGAAGAATATACATTTTAAAGAGCATCTAAAAAATAATTGATTTTTGAATTTAAAAAAAAATTGTTGGAGCGAATTTTGAGAAAATCGAAAAAGACTGAAAAAGTGCATCAGTAAAGTACTAGTACTCTTTGGTCGATTTTGTTCAAAAGCTTCGTGTCACGTCCCATGGGGTGCCTAACTTAAATATAAAATTTCAACCTCCTAGCTCTTTTCGTTCTTGAGATATTTTGTTCACAGACAGACACACACACAGACACATAGACAGACCATGTCGCGAAAACCACTTTTTTGGATTCAGGGGACCTCAAAACGTGAAGATCCATCAAAATCTCGACATCGAATTTTTGACATGAATCCAATACTTTCTCTCTCTATATATATTACATATATACATAGGTAAGAGAAAGTAAAAATTTATTGTACACAAAAATATATTACATTTTCAACACACTTCAACATATTTCGTTATTTCAGTTTTAATCTAAGCATAACATTCTTTATTAAAAATTATCGGCCAATAAATTTTAATAAAGAATAAGAGAAAATTTGTTTTTCCTTATTATAAACTGCTAAATCTATCTACCTAAACCTGGTATCTGTGTTATGCTTATTGTTAGATTAAATTCACCTGGTTTGAGATCCTATAAAATTAAATAAGTTTTAATTTATTTTCATTATTTGCCATCAGAAAATAGTGTAGCATTCAATTTTTATTTTTTAGAAATTTACAAAAGATAAGATTGTTCCATGATCGCTCTCCCCTCTCTTCAGTAGCTCCTCTCTGATCGCCTTGCCCATTCCTTTCAAATATTTTGCCCCTCCCCCCCCCCTCTTCGTCAAGATCACCCAACTTTCCCCTCATCTCATCCCAGAGCTTGGCCATCCCTCCCCTACATTCCCCTCACCAAAGGAGTGGGAGTAAATTTCAAGCGCTCTAACAATAGAATTCTTTTCTTTCTAGGCCATTTCCCCTTGCCAAGCGCCTTGTTGCTCTCCCCTCTACCGGCTCAGCGGCGGCGCGCCGCGGCGCCGTCTCTCACCACCCCTCCGCTGCTAGACGAGACGACGCTTACAAGCCATCAACACCTCCTCCCCCCGTTCCTCGAAATTTCAGGTAAATTTTATATTTTTTAAATTCTTTTTGCATATAAATGATTCTTTTAATTACTTTTAAACATTTTTATATGAAAATTTAAAAAAGTTTTAATATTTCGATTAAATATTCAAATTAAAAGAAACAAAAGTTGATAAATCGTTTAAACAAGATCAATTTATGATTTTGATATTAAATGTCGATTTCAATTTAATAGTTTAAAGACCTACCTCTTTTAACATTAAGAGAAATTAATTATTTTTAATACTAACAACGAATTTTTTTTTTTTTTTCAAAACAGGAAACCAACTAACAGCAACGGTTTATTCACCCATCCATCATTGCCAATTGAGAGGACTCTCTAACCAGCCATCTTGGCTTCTTCTCTTCAACAATACCCAGGTGATTATTTTTAATTCAAACAATAAGACTTGTTATTGTTAAATGATAAAATATTTATTACTTACTAACCGATTTCGATTAGCCACGATCTTATTTAACAATAAGTGAGAGTTATTATTTGGTTCAAATAAATAATTTTTAGATGACATACAAAAAATTAGATTTAAAGGCTGAATTTAAATATGATCTAATTTATTTACTAGCTGCACAGCCCGACTTAAAAGGCCATTCAAAGGCTCTCTTTAAACACCCACAAAAAATTTTTATTTCTCTTGCTATATATGAATAGCTTATTTAAGATTCCTATAATAACTAGCTGCAAAGCCAGATTTGGGCGGTTTACTCTGAAACAGCATTTTCACAAATTCTGAAAATGTTTAATTTCTCTTCATAATTTATTTGTAAATATTTATTTCATTAAAAAACTAGCTGCTCAGCCAGATTTTGGAGAGTGGGCCATAAGAGGCCATCTATCCATATTTGAAATCGCAAAAACTTTTTATTACTCATAATAAGCTTACTTATAAATATCTTATCATTTAATATGCTTTGCCAGACTGGGGCGGCCCAGTTGGGATCTCTATATTCGAAATTGCCCGACTTAAAAGTCAAAGAGTCTCTTTTTTTTTTTTTTTTTTTTTTTATAAGAAAAAAACATTCACACTTTTTCTCATTCACACTCACACTTACACACACATTCACACAGTCTTTTCGGCAACATAGGCCATTTAAGACTTTTGACGATAACCGTTATGAATATATATTATTATTTGGGGTCCAGGCATTTTTATTTAAGCCATTTGGTATCCAAATGCCTTAAATAAAATTATCGGACTACCTGGGGTCCGAACCCGCGACGTTCGGTATAGAAGGTAGGCACGCTACCGACTACTCCAAGCCCCGTGGGCAAGAGTCTCTTTAAACACCAACAAACAAATTTTATTTCTCTTGCTATATGAACCCTGTTATTCAATGGTGTGTCAAAGACCAAATATCGAGTTTTGAGAAAATCAACATTAAAGTTTTTCTGATTTAAATTGTTTTTATTAGATTATATATCATTTTTTTTGTCAATTGTGCAAGTAAATACTGTAATTATGGCAGATATTCATAAATTATCTCTAAAAATATGACTAATTTAGAGAAAAAAAATAAAATATAAAAAATTATTTTTACAAAATTCTCTATGTGCGATTTATATTTGTAAATAATGCTTCAAAGTCCCTTGACCTATGATTGAAAAATTCTCTAAGTCCAATTATATTTGCAAAAATGCTTCAAAGTCTCTTTATATTTAATACTAGTAGCATAGAAACTTTTTATCAAAATCACATTCATCAATTTTAAATAGTATTAATATTTTAAAATTAAATACAAAGTGATATCAAAATTTTCTCATCAATTAATTTCTGAATAAATAGCTTGGAAACAGTAAATCAAAGTTATAATAATGAAATAGACTTAATATTACGGCCACTTCAACCTAACCTAACCTAATATTATTTATTTTGTTGTCTTTTCGAAATCGCACTGATCCTCATCCTCATCTTCATTTTCATTATCAGGAATAATATCAAAAAATTAAATTTTGACGTCTACGAATTCAGAGAAAATTTTCTCATTTTTCAAAAAAAAAAAAAAAATGATTTTTGTTTATTTAAGGGAAAAAAATATATATAATATTATTTGGTAAATAACTTTTTATTGGTTGTTAAAATCGCACTGGTTAAAACTCAATTAAACGATATTAATTTATTGTTAATTGGAAAATTATATATATATATATATATATATATATATATATATATATATATATATATAGTTCATAGAAAAAGATAGAAAACATTATAGAATTAGCCTAAAAGAAAGTAAAAAATGAATTATAATATAACTATTGATAATTTTTGTAGGTTATGAAATACTTGTATTAACTTTCAACAAATGGAATATAGTAATAGTGTATTGAATATATAAATTTGAAATAAATAAAATTAATATTTTCTTGAGTTTATATTAAATACCTCTAAACAATAGCGATGCCGGTGTTCATAATTGAAAATACTTAGGGCATAAACGCAACAATATATCTCAAGCGTATAGTTGTTTACGATGTCTTGCACTTGACGCATAAATGAAAAATTGTTCTTTTCAAATTAAGTATTACGAAACAACATGTTAAGTACATAAATCATTATTGAAAAATGTAAAATCCTGCATTGAAATATTGTAAAAATAATTTTATGCTTTTACATTAAAAATAAATTTTTTTAGGACATATTTCATAAAAAATACTATTAATTAAAGCATTTGAAACAATATTCCATGCTTAACTCAATTTTGAATTTTTTGGTCTTTGACACACCATTGAATAACAGGGTTCATATATGAATATCTTAGAATTTCTATAACTAGCTGCATAACCAGTTTCGGGCGGTTTACGGAAACACCATTTTCACATTTTTAATTTCTCTTCATAATTTATTTTTAAATATTTATTTCATTAAAAAACTAGCTACTCAGACAGATATTTTTCATAATAATCATCATATTTCTCTTAAATGTATTTCTTCCCTTGATCCGTAGAAGGCCTACAGAGGTAAAGCATTAGCATCATGTGCTCTTGTTTGCCTCCCGTTTTAAGTGTGAAATATTTATTTCAATTAAATTGGCTTCCAATCAAATGAAAATTATAGGGACGGGGTCGAAATGTTCTCAGATGTAAGACAAAAAAAATATTATTTCTTATAACATTTTTATTTAAACTAGCTGCATAGACAGATTTGGTGGACCTAGTCTCAAAATTTATTTGATTATTGTTATTAAACTAGAGATTATAAATTTTCTTTTTTCTATAAAAACTAGCTATTCATCTAGACTTGGACGGCCCATTTAGAATTTCAATCTCACGCCCAAAATATTTTTTATTTGACTTAATAGTTATTTAGATATATTTCACTTCTCTTAATATTTCAACTTCGAAGGCCAATTCAGCTGCTCTAAATAAAATTAGGAATATTAATTTTTTGTTTGTTTGTTTTTTCAAGAAATTACATTTCCATATCATAAATGAATATTATGATAAATGAATTCATTGGGTGTTATATTATCAGTAGAGACCGGATTTTAAGCAAAATGCTTATTGCTCAATTTTATAAGCAACCATTAGATATTTAATTTCTATACGAATTAGGAAAAACTAAGTGCATTGAGATTGCATTTTTTATGCTTTTTTTGAGTTTTTATGCTTTTTTTCCCTTTCGTGCTTATTTGAACTTATTTTACGAATATTTATAATTTTTTTTTTTTTATTAAAAAACTTTTTTCCCATTCACACACGCATACACCAGAGACGTATATAAGGGGGGGGGGGGCGCCCCCTCCCAAAAAAATTTTCCAAAAACCCCGCAGTGCGAAAAAATATAGCCCTGTAAAAAAAAATTTTTCTGCAGGGTAAAAAATTTGGTTCCGCAAAAAAAAAATTTTTCGCAGGGCGGGGCGGAATAAATTTAGTTTCTTTAAAAAAAAATTTGTATACGCCATTGGTATGAGTAAAAATTGCTTATGAGATGCTTTTTTTCAACTTTTATGCTTATTTAACAACTTTTTATTCAAGTTTTTTATGCTTTTTTAAGCACTTTTTTTCCATTTTTTTATGCTTTTTTGTCCGGTCTCTAATTATCAGGTACAAGCCCTCAGGGGAGGAGTTTTTATAAATCTTGAGGAATTTGTAATTTTTTATGTAAAAATAAAATACATAAAGAGAATTATAGTATTTTTTGGTCCACTGGGGGGGGGGGGCACATACTAATTTGCTTCTGATTCTAAAATGTTTTCAAACTTTTAATAAAGAGAATTAAATTTTTTTTCAGATAATCCTTGAACTTATGGGATAATATTTCCCGGACTCAATCTCCAGATGCTGTATTTTACCTAAACAGGCATCATCATACAGAACGAGACTTATATAAAAAGTTGGAGGGGTTATTATTACTTTATACACGAATGATGAAGGACATTACTCTTCGAGTCAGCTGGTAATTTTTTTCTTCAATTAATTTTCAATAAAACAAATTTGACTTTCTATTGCCTATATCATATTTTTATTATAGAAAGCATTGTTTTTTTGTTTTTGTTTTTTTTTTTTAATATAAGCTGAAATAGTTTTTTAGCAAAACTATCCAAAAATCAGTGGCGGCGCGTCCACTAGGCAAACTAGGCGGCCGCCTAGGGCGGCAACCTGGAGAGGGCGGCAAAAAGGGAAAAATAAAAAAAAATTTAGGTTCCGCGGGCGGCAAAAATTTAGCGTCTCTAAAAAAGGTAAAATATTTTTCCGGACGGGAAAAAAATTTTGGTTCCGGGGGCGCCAAACGGGAAAAAATTTCGGTCCCGGGGGCGGCAAAAATTAGCGTCTC
>JAKCPI010008659.1:0-12151 GCA_023213315.1 Euborellia annulipes | reverse complement strand
AAAATTCTGAAAAAATTAATTAATTCCTTAAGTTACTCTAAATAAGAAGCAAACTTCCAAATTAAATTTGATTGTAGTTTTTTCACTTCTGTCTGGTTGCTCCTAATAGCTTTTTCCACATTTACCCTGACACATATGACTCAAGGGAAAGAAGGGTCATTTAAAAATAATTCCTTCAAAGTGTTAATAAATTTTGAGAGAAATGATGTCATGTCAGGGGTCATGGTCATTTGGCCGCGAAACCTTGGCTCGCATAAGACGGCGCGTGACTCATGTCTTCGCCACCCCTTGGAGGGCTTCCTTTAAATCATGATGAAATTCTAACCGCAATCAGAATTTCAGAAATAAATCATAATTTTTTAATAACGATGTTTATCTTTCTTTAAAAAGTGTTTACCAATTGTGGATTATTAAAACAAAATTTGTCTTCAAATCATTTTGAATTCACTCTAAAAAATATATAAACAGACGAAACAATTTCTTGGTCTATAGAACGGCATGAGATAGATAATATAAAATTCCCATCTTTTTTATATATATAACTTAAGGAGTTTTTATTTATTTTTATTATTATTTATTATATATTTTTTTTTTTTTAGGAAGTGCCGATGCAATTCTCGCTTTAGTAAATGCCGGAGCAAACGTTGAAGCGGAAGACAAAGATGGTCTAACTGGTAAGAATTCGATATTTAATAAATAAAATAACAGAATTGGCAAATAAGTGAGAGAGTCGACCTTATAATTGATCTGAATTGAACACCTTATGAAAAAGAATAGTAGAGAGAAAAAAGAGAAGCAACGAAAGCACGCAATCACGCAAGTCACGCAACTTACGAGTGAGCCAAGACATGATGATGAAGCGACGAGAGTGAGACACTTAACGATAAGGGGATGGATATATAGACTCATTAAAAAAAATATTTGACAATGAAAAACAACCCCAATCAATTTAAAAGTAAGCGAATTTTATATAATCATATTAAGGATAAAGGTGAAAAGATTTTTAGAAAGTTCCGTATGTTATATCCCAGGCAGTACGATGAATTTATTAAAATCATTTGATTACCAAATGGTATAAATAAATATGCCTGGACCTCCTAATATATATCGTTTCTAAATACTAAGTAAGATGCCGAAAAGCACCCAAAAAAAAAAATATTTTTTTATAAAGCGGATCTACAAAGAACAAATGAATATGCACTTTCTCATGTGATTATTTCCAGGCTGTTTTTAAAAAATTTTAATACAAAGCAGAAAATTTCAATTAAGATTGCTTTAAAAAACAATAAAATAATCATATGAGGTTCTTAAGGATTGATCCTATTATATAATAATAATACAAAAAGATATTTAAAAAGTAACCAACAACCTAGTCTAATAAACTTTTTTACTTTTTTTTAATGATTTCTAGCATTGCATTGTGCAGCGAGCCGAGGGCATACAGATTGCCTAGAGACACTCTTATTTCTTTATGTGGAGCTGAAGCTGATGTACTCGATGGCAATGGATGTACTGCTCTATTTTATCTAGTAACTCTTGGTCATGCAGATGCTACACGTCTTTTACTAAGTTTAGGAGCTCAGACCGGACCGTCAAGACCGCCGGAGGACGCACGTAGTGACAAAGTTTAAAAAAATGCAAATAATGCTTTGATAAGAGTTCGGGCAATATGCACTAAAAAAATGCCAAAATACTTAAAAAATTGAAATATCCACATTAATAATTGCTTTTGATTTCAGTCCTGCACATTGTAGGGCGAGTAAAAGGACAATTGGAAACATTATGGATTTTATCTGCTCATGGGGCAAATATTTGGATGAAAAATGTCCGTGGAGATTTGCCTTTGCATGAAGCGGTGGCTTCTGGCAGAAAAGAACTTGTGCGATGGCTTCTAAGTCAAAGACCTGATTTGATAAATGCAGCGAATAATGATGGACGATGTCCTTTTGCATGTGGCTGCCCTTCATGATTCTGTTGAAATGTGCAAGGTATGGAAACAACTGAGAAAATGAAGAAAGAAGCAAAGCGTCTAACATAACAATTTTTTAGATTCTTTTTGGATAATGAAGCCCTCGTTAACCCTGTGATGAGAACTTCCAAAGGGCAAATGATGACTCCATTAGATGCTGCGTTACATCGAGGAAATCGGGGATGCGCAAAATATCTTCAAGTCCATGGAGGGTTCCGGCTGGAAGACTAACTGGACGCACAGCAAAATTAAGAGGAGTTGACTCAAACGTATGTTAATTTCTTCCCCCTTTTTTTCTTCTAAGTCTTTCGGTATCTTAGGCCATATAGACTTTTAACGATACTTAATTTACTTATTAATTGGGATATATATAGAGGATCCAGTCATATTTATTTATACTATTTGGTATCCAAATGATTTAAATAAATTAATCGCACTGACTGGGATTCGAACCCTCGCCCCGAGGCTTTAAGGCTATCATTATTGACAATCGTCAATAACTATCCTCCTCGACCCCCAGGGGGGGGGAGCTTTTCCCTTTAAAGGTTGAGGGTTCGCGTCCGTCCCAGGCGAAAAAATTTTTATTTCAATTGAAATTAACACCAATCAATTGGAATAAAAAGAGACGGATCTAAATGACCTCAGAAGACAAATAAATTTAAAAAAAAAACTTTTCCTTTTAGGCTTTAATAAGCTTTGAATTTATTTTTTTTTTTTAGTCGAGGTGCCATTTCGGAAACGCATTCGGAGGCTTTTACTTCTCCTGATCCATATATACATTTACACGGAGGTGGGGCAAGTAATGCCAGTACAAGTCCTGGACCTCCATCAAATATTGACCACGTGATTCACCTAGGAGGTCCAATAGGAGGAGAAAGAAGGTCGGAGAGCCGCAGTTTACAGGTAACAGACTTGAGTTTTATTTCTTTATTTATGTTAAAATAAACTCCCTAAATTTCTTTTTTTTTTTAGGTTCGTGCAAACGATGATGTTGCAATTCGTCATGTCGAAAGAACTGACCACGCCGATACCAGCTGTAGTATGTCATCATCATCACCATTATCGAGAACCAGCTTTTTTGTAACTAGCGGTGAAGATGAGATAGACGATTTAAGATTTCGGTCGAAGCCGACGACCACGTCGTCGTCATGATCTCTATAGTTCAGAAGATGAACGTATGCCAACACCACCACGACCGAAGGCAGCAAAAAGTCGACAACGACGTCGTAGAGCTTACGAACAAGTAAGAAGTGAAGATGATGTAGCCTCTAATTGGCATACATATCATCGGGAACTGTAAAAAGAATGTGAATTTTCAAAAGAAATAGAAGAATCAGAGAGCGATGAAGAAGAAGAGCGACAATGAAGATGAAAAAAGAACTCATCCGAAAGTGAAATATAAGTGAAGAACCAGAAAGAAAACAGACAAAAAATCTAACAAAAATTTAGAAAAAGAAAAAAACAAATAGAAGTAAATCTGAAGAAAAAAGAAAGCAAATGTTAAGTAAAAAGAGATGAAAAGATAATTGATAAAGATGATAAAAATAAAAAAAATAAAAACCGAAGTAAATCTGAAGAAAAAAAAAAACAAGCAATGAAAAATTCGAGAAGAATTAGAAATAAAAAAATAAAGGAAAGAAAGAAAACGAAGTCAAATCATCGGAAGAAGGATATTAAAAGAAGAAGAGGAAGGTGAGGAGGAAAATGAAGAGGATATAAAAGATGTTCCTAAGAAAAAATTAAAGCAGAACTTAGTGAAAAAACGTTCAAAAAGAAAAAGCGAGGAAAAAAGATAAGGAAATGGAAAAAGAAGTAATAGATGAAGTTCAAAAAAAGAGTTTGATTCAAACTCAAGAAGATGAAGAAGATAAAGATGAAAAACATATAATCGATGAGAATGAAGAAGGAAATATGAAAAGTTCTCAAGAAAATAATAAAGAAAAACAAAAAGAAGAATTAATTGATAAAGACAAAGAAGAAGCCGAAAAAAATGCGAATGGACACTTGTTATTATCAGAGTATAGAGCAAGCGGGTCTATTTCTTTAGATGAAGAAGGTGGAACTCAAACATTAGTCACGGCACAAATACATAGAGAAGATACTGAAGAGAAAAATGAAGAAATTAATATCAAAAGTGAAAAAATTCAGAAGATAGAAAAAGAAGGTGAAGAAATTAATGCTTCTGGTACTGCTACTACTACCAGTGAATATACTAGTGAAGAAACTTCTAGTCCAAGAGACGAAGAGGATGCAAGTAAAAGTGAAGGAATCGAGATAAAGGATGAGGGAAGAGAGTAAGGTTGAAATTAGTGAAGTAGTTGAAGAATCTGATACAAAAAAAGTTGAAGAAAAATTATCTACTGAAATGGAAGATGAAAATGAAAAATCAGAAGAAAAAAGATTTAAAATCTGAAGGAAATGGTGAAGAAGAAGGAACAAAAGGTGATGAAATTGATTCGAAATCTGAAAAAAAGGATGAAGAATTAATTGGCGAAGAGATGAAAAATAAGGAAGGTGAGGAAGAAAAAAACTCAAAGATGAAGAAGAAGAAGAAGGATGAGACAAAGTCTAAAGAAACGACAGATGATTTATATTCTCGGGAAATTGATCTTTTTGGAGAAGAAATAAATGATTTTAAAAATTGGGAAGAATTTGAAATAGAAGAGAAATCGACAAATGCAGGAGATGAACAAGAGAAGAGATAACAAGTGATTTAGATGAAGTTAGAGAAGGAAAAAGACAAATCAGAGCTGAATCAGAAGAGTCCACAACACAGAATGAAGGCTCGAGTCAAATGCTTGATTCTGGTTTTGAACCGTCGCCACGAAGAACGGCCACAAGAAATGAATCAGAATCAGCCAAGAATACACCAAAGATGAGTAGGAAAAAAATTGCAAGACCTTGTCGAAAATCAGATGGTGAAGAGAATAACGAAGAGGATGAAAAAGATCAACCTGATATTAGTACAGTTTCAGTTACTCAAGCTGTCCAAAATAGTATGAGAAAGTAAGTAATTTTAATTATGATAAAATTTTTTCCGAAAAAATAACAATTTTTTTTTGGACTCAGAAAAAATAAATAAAATTTAAGTTTAATTTATTTCGTTTGGGCAGAAAAAATCAAAAGTTGAGAGAATGCCGGAGACTAAAAGTCGAGCCAACCCCTAGCCGTTGAGTTTTCGACGATAGGACTTTTTCGAGAAAGTTTACAAGGAGAATCATGAACCAGAAACAGTCTCTAATCTGAACTTCTCACAATGGTTAAACAATCATGATCACAGGTTGACTAAATCTCAGTCACCAATATAATATAAATTTAAAGTGCCGTAATGAGGATTTTGGGTGCAGTGGGGATGGATTGCGAAATATTTTGCAAAATAAATTATTTTAACGTGAGAAAGCAATCGCTGGTTTAATTATCTCCATAATTAATCAAATTTCGACAACGTTTTCATAACTTAACCTCATATTCAGGACGATAAATATATTGCTTAGGTGGATACATCAAGATTTTTTATTTAAGGTCTTTTGTCATCGAAGGCCATTTAAGACTCGCCTCTATTTCAATTTATTGGTAGCCAATTAAATAGAAATAAATTTTTGTCGCAAGAGACGGGATGCAAATCCTTGACCCAGAGTCAGAGGGCTGCGCCTCCGACGAGCAATTGCCCGCCTCTGGCGGGCAAGTTTATTGCCAATTTGGGATATTTCTTGCCCTTGTAGCAATGTTAAGAAGTTAAGGAAGAAGCTTGAGTTCAAGCGAAGCGAAGGTACCAAATGGGCACAGCACGAAAGGGTCTATTTATGACTGTTTGAAGGGTCAGTCGTATGCATGCTCTCTTCTTTTTTAATGCCTAAAACGAAAACAAAAGATTATATTATTATATATCTCTTTATTCACAACAGGATTATGATATTTTCAATTATTCTTCCCGAATCATACTGAATCATAATGAATTTTTATTTTTTTTAAGATATCACTTAGAAAGGCGGATTTTTCACGAGCTTTTGGAATTAAAGCGTCTTCAAATTCGAGCTGGACGAGCAAATGAACAAGTTCTAGTCAAACGTCTAGTCGATGATTATCGAAGAGCTGGTTTAGTCGTCGGTCTTACGCCATTTGAAGGGACCTACACCTTTAGAAGTTTTGAAAAGTATCTATATGGTAAATACTATTATTAAAACTGGGGATGGATTGCGAAATATTTGCAAAATAAATTATTTTAACATGGAAAGCAATCGCTGGTTTAATTATCTCCATAATTAATCAAATTTCGACAACGTTTTCGCAGCAACCTCATTTTCAGGACGATAAATATTGCTTAGGTGGATACATCAAGATTTTTTTTTATTTAAGGTCTTTTGTCATCGAAGGCCATTTAGACTCCGCCTCTATTTCAATTTATTGGTAGCCAATTAAATAGAAATAAATTTTTGTCGCATGAGACGGGATGCAAATCCTTGACCCAGAGTCAGAGGGCTGCGCCTCCGACGAGCAATTGCCCGCCTCTGGCGGGCAAGTTTATTGCCAATTTGGGATATTTCTTGCCCTTGTAGCAATGTTAAGAAGTTAAGGAAGAAGCTTGAGTTCAAGCGAAGCGAAGGTACCAAATGGGCACAGCACGAAAGGGTCTATTTATGACTGTTTGAAGGGCCAGTCGTATGCATGCTCTCTTCTTTTTTTAATGCCTAAAACGAAAACAAAAGATTATATTATTATATATCTCTTTATTCACAACAGGATTATGATATTTTCAATTATTCTTCCCGAATCATACTGAATCATAATGAATTTTTATTTTTTTTAAGATATCACTTAGAAAGGCGGATTTTTCACGAGCTTTTGGAATTAAAGCGTCTTCAAATTCGAGCTGGACGAGCAAATGAACAAGTTCTAGTCAAACGTCTAGTCGATGATTATCGAAGAGCGGGTTTAGTCGTCGGTCTTACGCCATTTGAAGGGACCTACACCTTTAGAAGTTTTGAAAAGTATCTATATGGTAAATACTATTATTAAAACTAAATTTATTTTTATAAATATCATATTTATTAAACTATAATATTCTTATCTAAATATATTATTGGTAAATGATTTTCAGATCAATTACGACTATTACAATCATCAGAAAAGCAAATAGTTCCTCGTCTCAAATCATCAGATGATTTAGAAAAATTAACGAAAGCTTTAAGACGGGCTCGATATAACGGTTATCTAAATGACGATTTACCGCCGGATAATCCTATATTTTGCACGTTTGGTACACATCGGTGTCAGCACGCAACTCACGCATATACAGGGATTCCCTGTGCGGCATACAGTATGTATAAATGCTTAGCAATTTGTTATTAGATATAGAAAGCGCAATGTTTATTAAATGTAAAGCTTTGAGCATGAATTAGCGAGAGGCAAATCGCTCTGGGATGGCTTTAATTATAAAACTAAATGAATTTAAACTATTACTAAAAAAGCATGGGATAAATTGTTATGATTCCTAAGAATTGAATCCTAAAAACGATGAAATCTACTCATCTTTCTTTTATTTTTGTAAATATTTTGGCTGGCAAAATACTAAGTTATTTTTGGTACAAAAATATGATTTAATTGAGGACCTATGTCACTTTAAAACATGTGATATACACACGAGTGACGAAATCATATTTTTGTATATACTCTACATGTGATTATTTCATTGTTTTTTTTTTTAAATCGAATTTTCCGTGGTCCAAACCTTCCAATAAAGAAATCCATCATATTTTATAAAAACAATGAAATAATCACATGTAGACTATTTAACTTTGTACCTCTCTATACCTAGCCGTCAGAAATATTTACAAATTTGAGAATGACCCAAAAAAGGTTGTAATTATTTCTCTGAAACTCTTTCTAAGATTTATTGAAATTATTTTAGTCACGAAATAAAGTTTAATAAAACACCAATTTTTCTTCTTTTTTGAAATTACATTTAATGTTTTTAAAAGCAATTGATTAAAAAAAATATGTACTTTATGCGGCTCAAATTGCTTTATTTTCAATGCTGACGTTTCGAGACTAAACTCGTAAATATGATGTGGCGAACAATTAAAACCATTTTACTTGCCACACAGAGAGATTAATAGAGGACGTATGCTACTTTTATTTTGTTAACTAAAATGTCCTGAAGTGGAGTCGTTTGAACACCGAAACGTAGATAATCCAAATAAATTGGCCTGAATATTATCTCCAGATTTTGATTTATTAACATCCTTCTCAATTTAAAAATGACTAAAATAATTTTGACTTGAATCTAGAGAGAGCGAAATTTCTCTACTAATAACTTTTTGATGGTGAATAGATTTCGAACGTGGACGTTCAATTCCTAAATAATTTTGAATTGACTTTGTTATGATTTTGTCTCCCTTTTTGTCTTCGCCTCTCGCTGGTTCTTCTCAGTCGGTAAGTTGAACCATCATCAAATGCCCAAGGACGACGATCAACTGCCAGCTCAACGAGCTCAACGAGTCAACAACAGCGCAACAAATCAAGGAGAGGGGGAAGGATTCTTACCGAAGATACATCGAACAACAAACAAGAACTCCTCCCTCCGTTACGTCGACCCACGACGACCAGTGACATTGGAATTGAGCAACGGAATGGACAGACAACTCATCTCTCTACCCACGGATCGCCTCGATAAGAATAAACGTTATTATGTTACGTTTACAGTGAAAAGCGGAAACGGGGGCAGCGGAGGAGGAGGAAGAGAGAAGAAGAAATCTTCACATTCGCGTGATACTAACAGTTTATAATAATTATAATAATGTATAATAGAGAATGAAGATCTTCCTCCAATCTCCCGTCTTCCATATCAAAATTAAATATTTATTTTGGTTAAATTTGTGTGTAGAATTTATTAAACTTCTTCTTCCTCTTTAAATGGCTTGGACTTGTGGCCAGCGAACAAATTTATAAGTTTTAAATAAGTTGTTTTTATTCGTATTCTATTATTATCTATTTCATATGGCAGTTTTTCGAAATGTTTATATTTGTAAATACCATATTAAATAGACTGACCATATTGTTTTGTGACAAAAACGTAATGTCAAAAAGGTGTTATAAAATGAAGAGATTAGAATTATAAGGCGTCTTTGGACAATTTTTTTGTATGCCATTTACGTCATAAAGGTTATGATAGCATACAAAAAAATGGTTCATAGACCTCTTCTAATTCTCGACTCTTCAAATATTATGTATTCATAAAAAAGTAAGATGATAAAAAAAAGTTTTATTATATAAACATAGTAATTCTACAAACAACGAGAAATAAATAAGACGCGGTTGTTTTCTACAAAAACTATAGTTTGTTAAAAAAACCGGGACAAAATCGATATTTTTATTAAAACGTCGGCCGCGAAATATGAAAGCAACGATACTGTCCCTTTCAACACGGTACTTATGGTCACCCGAATATTAAATGGCATATGCAGGACACAAAACTTTTAAACAAAATCGGCCAAAGAGTACTAGTATTTTACTGAAGTACTTTTTCAGTTTTTTGATTTTCTCAAAATTCGCTCCAACGATTTTGCTTCAAAATTCAAAAATCAATTATTTTTTAGATGCAAACGAATTAGAAATAATAAAAATCATCAATGAAGTAATACGATTTTCAATTTTGGATTTAATTTTATTGATAATTTTTATTTTTGTATAATACAATAGAATAAAAAGAGCTTGCTTTTTAATAAATTCTACATACAAATTTAATCAGAATAATTATTGAGATATATTCAAAATAAATATGTTGTTTTAATATTTAAGAAAAAATAAAATAATACTTCTTTAAAATGATTTTTCTCTTCTACTTAGATTTTTTTTTTATATTATTAAAACTTTATTTTAGATATTTAAGAAATATATATATAAAATTTATACAGGGGGTATATAGAATTTTTTCGGGGGGCCCGAACTCAAAATTTTTCTGAGAAAATTTTTTTTGAAACTAACTTTTTTCACAAAATTTTTAAACATTTTTCTATCAACCACCCCTCTTCCTTTCCCTGCCCCCCCCCCCCCCCCCCCTTTATATATATATAGGATCTATAAGTTTTCTATTTTGTTTTTTAAGTTCTGATATCAGTGAGTATCCTAATAAAAAATGTGACAGGTTGCAGTAATAAAATAATGTTAGTTTATAATCCGGAGAGAAGTTGCTGTTGATGTTGCGAGTTGGAAAAGAGCAAGTACAGGAGCAGCAAAGAAAAAAATCCCTTGGATGCCGAATACGAGACAAAATTTATTCCTCCAAGAAACAAGTATGCTGGGACGATAGAATTAAGGTTATGGAGAAGAAACAACCAGCGACTGCTTCCCACGTTAAAATTAATTTGCAGATATTTCGGTGTGTATCAAATTATACGATTGTGGAGCGTTAAAATGCATCGGGCTCGCGTACTAAAGTACGGCGGTTTTGGGGAACATGGGTAATAAGAAAACTCGTGAATATTAATGTCCAAAGAGATTAAAGGAATACTATTCATGATCAAAAGGTACCGACAGATGTTCGAGGGAGAAAGTTAAAACAAACCTTTTAGTTTTATTTCATTTTATTTGTTGTTTGAATGATACAGATTTGCAATATTTTCTCAAAAATTCAAGAGACTCTCTCAATACAATTTTCAAATCTTGGGCTCGTCGAAGATCTGCAGTTCTTGTACGCAGGTAAACGAAACCAGTAGTTCCTTCTCAAAATAGCAAACAAAAGTCTAAAGGGTTGGAGTTTGGCTAGGGAATATTACTGCTTGAAGAAAAATCTTTAGAGAAAACATTCGTGAAATTGCAGCTTCTTTTATAAAAACAATGAAATAATCACATATACAATCATGGGTATGAGGATTTCGGACGCCTTAGGACCTTAGGAAATTTATTGTAGAAGAAGAAATTTCGCCTTAGTGTAGTTTTTATGAATAATTTAATAAACAATTAATTACTATACTATTTGTTTACAAGATATTATTTTTTGCAGAAATTCGTCCGAGTAGGATAAGCAAAAATTTCACTTAATAAAGTTGATAAAATGTGATTTAATTTGACATCACAATAGAGTAGTCATAGATATTATAAGACAATAATTAAGAAACAAATTTGACAATGTGCAGCAACGACAATAGAATTTAGCTATCGAATAAAAAGTATTAATCCTAAATCAAGAAGTCGTGATCTGGAAACCCCATCTGAAATAAAAAAAAAAAGGTTTAATCACAATTATCTCTTCAAAAAATGATGATGAAAAAAATTCTAACTTTGTACCTTTTCGTCTCCAAAATTCAGAAAAAAATTAAGTTCTACAATATTGGAACAAATCAAATAAATTGCTGACAAAAAATTGAAAATAGAAGACTCAATTTTGTGAATGCGAGGTTATAGACTTCATTCATCACTGCAGCAAAAAATAAACAAAATGGATAGAGCGAATTTTGAAGAAAGCGAGAAAAACTAAAATGCATCAGGTGCAGCTTAAGATATCAAATTTGAGTATCAAATGTTTTTCCTTTATTGTGAGATTTTTTGTTCCTTTGCTTTAAAAAAAAGCTAAGAAAAATTTATATATTTTTTTTTTCTTCAGATGGTTAAAAAAAACCATAATTAGAATGAAGATAATGTGAATTTGAAAAATTTTAAAATATAATAAATGAAGATTGGCGAATCGGAAAAGAATATACAGGCGAAAAGACTGTGTGAATGTGAGTGTGAATGAGAAAAAAGTGTGAATGTTTTTTTTTTTTTTAAAAACAAAAAAAAAAAAAAATCTTTTTAATAAAAAAAAGTCCAAACAATAGAGCTTTGCATTGTTTGAAAAAATTCTATCCTTTTCAAACAAGGCTCTACCTAGTTAAATTTATATAGTTATACAATATCAGTACATTATAAAAATTTAAAGTTTATATGGTCTAAAAGACCGAAGGAACTTTAAAAAAGTTTTTAGAATATTTTCATTATATCTTTAGTCTAATGAAAAATTATTAAAAAGAAAAAAAAATATTTTTTGTGAGTTTTGATTATTTATGTCTAATTTAATAAATCTAATTTAAAAGAATGAATTTGTTGAACCCAGACCTGAATTCCCAACAAGTTGAGAAACTATATATATATATATATTTAGATTTTGAGTTCAACATAATTATTTTAAATCACATTGATGAGAAA
>JAKCPI010008657.1:0-10475 GCA_023213315.1 Euborellia annulipes | reverse complement strand
TAAACGGCATTACAAAGAGAGAGAAAAAAGATGTTATTAATTTCTATGGGATTAAAAAGTCGTGAACTGAATGAAGTTAGCAACGAATAAAAAAAAAAAAAAAAAAACAAGAGAGAAAAAGGAATAAAGAGGTCAGTCTGCACATGACAACTCAACGAACAGTATGTTCGGAATTACCAAATGATTGAAATATCACATTTGGCGTTATTGACTATCCTCGTTCAGGTGGATGATGACCACGAGTTAACCAAGTTAAGGCTAATGAGATCTACTCATCTCTCACCAAGCAAACGTCAGGTAGAAATGTCGGCTACAAAATACGGAAATGAAATTTTTATTAAAATGATGTTGTAATCACAGAACCACAGAAAAATCTCAGAGTCCGGGGTTGTGCATGAGCAGAGAAAAAAAAATTATTGATATGAGGATGTGACAGAAGAGCAGCCAAGGTGAAAAATAAAATAAATTTTTTTTTTTAATTTTTTATCGACGTTTCGTCCTCGGAAAAGTAAAGAGAGTTTTCAAGTAAATATAAATTTTTAAAAACGTTGCTACACCGCCATGTCAACAAACCCGACAATTTGACATCTTTTTTTTGGTCTGATGAAGAGTGCGATCGGCACTCGAAACGTCGACAAAAAATAAAAAAAAAAAATTTATTTTATTTTTCACTTTGGCTGCCCTTCTGTCACATCCTCATATCATAATATCCAGCCATCAAGAAACAACTAGTAAAAATTATTGATTTTACAATTGTGTAAGAAGCAAATTACATAAATAAAAACATACTAAATTTAGCAAGTCTTTGCAAAACCATATACAAATGTATTGTAATTTTTGAAAATTAGAGTGCTATTGTGTGGTAATTTTAGAATTCCCAAACCAAAAGAATACAATTTTTAAAGAAATTTACTATACAATGTATGTAAAATTACAATACATACTCTATTTTTCGAAGAAAATTGTAATTTAAAAATTTTTTTTTTTTTTTTTTTTTTTTTTTTTTGTTGTAAATATTTGAACGCATAAATTTGTAAATTTAGTAGATAAATGCATATTAGTTATCATTTACAAGTGAAATTTGTAAATTTAGTAATCCAAATCATACTAAATTTAAGATATTTTTACACTGTATATTTAATACATATTTTATTTTGATTAATATATCAATGTCCACCGGGGACGTTATACATGCCGGTTCGTCGGTGACACACCTATCCGAGGTTTCGTCATGCTTGGCATCAATTAACCACAATTCGTGGTGGTAAAGGCCGTCCCCGGCGAGCAAATGCAAAATTTTAAAGTTTTGAATTTCCCGCTTCCTCTCACTCTAGCCAATCAGCGAGAGAGAGAGTGGTAAACAGGCACATAAAACGAAGGTGAGTAGCTATCGCTTTATATATTAATTTGATATTTCAAAAACTGTTAAATTTATATTATACTGTATTATTATTAAAAACAAATAAATGCATAATCCAAGTAAATGACGTTGAAGTTAATTAATTTGGTTGTCTAATTTCAAAAAAAAAAAAAAAATTTTTATTTTCTTTATTACAAAACATAAGTAAACGTTTAAAATTGAATAACGTCTAGAATTCAATGGCTTAAATCAAGTTTAAATTTGTAATTTACTAAGATTCACTTGAGTAGTTTTCACGGTAGAGTGCGCAAGAATGACGTCATTGTGCCTCCTGTATTATCGGATAGAGGCAGGCAGGCATCCCATTCCATCCTCCTTCGTAATATTCTACCTGCTTTCAGAGAATTTTATGATTTCTTTCTACTTTACTGCTGATTACAATTATTTAACAAGTTTTTGTTAATTTTGCGCAAAGGTAGCAGCACACTGATGATTCTGGAGGCCATGGGACGTTTGGCCCATAGCCCCCCTATGGGTTATTTCTCTTTCAGTCTCATTGTTGTTTATTTAAAAACAAAATTGCAACGTTGTCATCTCCCCACAATAAATTGAAAATAATTTGATTAATAAATAATTGCCATGTGTTCTGGCAACGGAGAAGAGCAACAGTCACAACAGACGATGCTGTTAAGTGACGAAACCTTGAATGAAGGATTCCAAAGTGTGAACGTAGTAGAGCCCTGCACGGGCAAATGTCTTTTGGACCGTACCCGCCCGAAAAACAATAATTTAAAAAAAATCGATATAATCAGAGTGGCCTTAAAAAATGTTGTGTCCATTAAATAGTAAATTAAACAATAGCGACAACTGGACCGTAGAAGATAGTAAACAAAATTGGTATGGATCGGGGCAAATTTTTGAAAAAAATCTGGTGTGATTGAGAAAGCACACAACTTTCTCTTACCTTCGGTAATCGAAAGTGCTTGTTACACCATATTTTTTGTGTCGACATATGTTTAATTTCCGCAGATATATTAGAATTCAAGTTTTGTTTTCGCCACTCACACACACACATACACACAGTCTTGTTGGCATATAAGACTTTTTACGATACTCAGTATTTTAGTAATTACCTGTTGGGGGTTCAGGCATTCTTATTTAAGCCGTTTGGTATCCAAATCAACAGCCTAGGATCCGAGCCCACGACCCTTCAGTCGCGCTGCCAACTATACCAAGCCCGAGGGCAGGATTCAATTGCAAAATTTATAAACAGAAAAATATTTATATTTTGTTGTTTGGCAACCATTTCTCCTATATTTCCTATGAAGTACAGGGGTAAAGTAGCCTTAGTCTTCAGAAGATTTCAAAGGCAAAATGAGAATATACAATTTAAAGAGCATCTAAAAAATAATTGATTTTTGAATTTTAATCAAAATCGTTAAAGCGAATTTAGAGAAAATCGAAAAAAATTTAAAAGTGCATCAGAAAAGTACTAGTACTCTTTGGCCGATTTTGATCAAAAGCTTATTTTCATCTTTTCAGGGGCCTTAAAACGTATATATCATTCAAAATTTCGACATTGAATTTTTGACATGAATCCAATACTTTCTCTCTTTTTATATATATAGGTAAGAGAAAGTAAAAAGGTTTTCTAGTACTAACTAACCTACACAACAGTAGGGGAATTTAATAACTAGTCCTGATAAGAGCAGTAATTTAGAATGAGTAAGTAGTAGAGATAGAGGATTGTATGGATGGAGTAGGAGTAATTCCGTACCGTTTGGCCGACGGCGACGGCCTTCGGCAGGTGGCACCAAGGTCGAGGTCGCTCTCTCTCTCTCTCTCTCCGTCCATGACCGAGAGAGAGAGAGAGAAATGAGAGTTGAACTGAGTACAAGAACCCTCTCAGCAAAGACAAGACCGGACCAGACCAGAGAGACAACCCGGCTAATTATTTTCACAATTTTGTTTTTTTTTTTTTAAACCTTAAACTTTCTCTAATTAAAATTATCTTTTAGCAGGATTATAAAAAAAAAAAAATAAAAAATAAATTAACTCCTTTTGTCCTCAAAACCCGTTTATTTATTTATTTTTATTGTGTCAGTTCCTATTTCAAGATTTCTTTAACAACAAACTCCTTTTTTTTTCTCTTAAATTAAATTACTATTATTGTTATGGTTATAGAAAATATTTTCTATTTTAATGTTAAAATTCCAAGGCGAATGCTTTTGCTATTTCCGTGAATAAAATACAAAAATATGTTCCTTTTTTTTTTTTGTATGATTCATTGACTTTTTCCATTAAGATTTTTTTAAGGAATAGAAAACAATTTAATAAGGAAAAATATTTTATTTCAATATTCCGTAGCTATTATTTACTCTCTTTTTACATATAGTTCTATTTTATGGGCCTAACTAACCTGGTTTCTTTTTCTTCAAAATTTTATTTTAATTTTTTTGAATTGGAAGGAAAAAAGACAAAAGTGAAGAGAGAATAGGTAAAGGAAAACTGTTTTTGTATCGCTCGATACCAGCTATATTTCGTCAAAAAGAGGAAAATCTCCAGCGTTTTCAAGAATGATATGAGATAAAGATTCAGATATTTGAGGGCAATTTATTTTCAAGAAATGCTTAGAAAAGAAATACAGTGGAACCTCGCTTAACGAGCATAATTCGTTCCAGAATTATAGCCTACTCGTTATGAGAAACAAATAACATTATCTCCATTACCCCCCCTCCCATGAGACAGACTGATGTAACACGAGCAGAATCCGGGTCTTCATTTTTAAAGAAACTAAATTTTTTCCGCCCCCCGGAACATTTCCCCTTTTGCGGAACCTAAGTTGTCAGCCCTCCGGGGAAATTTTTTTCCGGAACCCAAGTTTTCCGGAAATTTTTTTTTCCCTCAAGTGCAAATCATTTGATCTTTCTTCCATCTTTTCAGACTCAGATTTCGGCTGCTTTTTGGCCGAAACCAGGATTTTTGGCTGAAACTGGCCGAAACCGAATAATCAGTCAGTTCCAAATTTCGACCCCAATGAGATGGAATCATCTTCTATTCAACCATCAGATGTTATGCAAATCGTTGATTTCTCCCATCTAATATGACAAAATAGCTGAGCATTCCCTGAATGCTAAACATCTGTTGATTGTACTGAGAATGATCCTATATCACTAGGATCTAAATATTTACAAATAGACGGATAATATGCAAAAGTATTTATTTTTAGCCGACGGTCCTTAAAATTAAATTCATTCTATAATATTACAATTATAATTTATAAACAGAAAGATTGCAAGGGCAAAATGAGAATATACAATTTAAAGAGCATCTAAAAAATAATTGATTTTTGAATTTTAATCAAAAATGGAGGAAATTTTGAGAAAATCGAAAAAAAGTGAAAAAGTACGTCAGTAAAGTACTATTACTTTTTGGTCGAGTTTGATTAAAAAGCTTATTTTCACGCGGTACCGTACTGTCGGAAACTAAATATATATTGACTCAAAAAATCTGGTGGGACAAGCCAAGAACACAACTTTCGATTACTGTAGTTAAGAAAAAGTTGTGTGCTGTGCGACAGTCATACCAGATTTTTTATTAATGAATAATTGAGAAGGGGCAAAATAATTTATTTTCCCAATATGGAAAATGATAAAAGGCTTCCTCTGACACTTTTTTTTATAGATATATTTATAATCTTTCAGCTCCCGATTTAAAATTGTAATTCTTATTATTTATTATAATATTCTTTGCGTGGCTCTGTAATAAAAGAGAATAGAAAGAAGGCATTGTGATTGAATATGGGGCATCTAGGAAGTGGTCCAGATATGACAAGAGAGAGAGAGCAAGACAAAAGAGCAGATTGCTCTGATAAATGGCTTTGTTTGAGCTGCTGCTTCCTCATTTCTCTCCCTTAAATAATGCAACAACAAAAAAAAAAGAACAAATAAACCCCCTGCCGAGAGAAAACAATTTGCCAAAGGGGAAGGATTTTTTGTTCTTATAATCAAAACACATTTAGTCCATAACTACTAACTTGGTGAAAAAAAAACCTTTATTTATTGGTAAAAATAATATAATAAAATCAAAACGTTACAAATACTCAATTATAATCTGATGTTCTCCATTGAACCCAATTGGTGCAGATCCAGGCCGAAAGGGAGATTAATTCTTAAGCCAATGAAGTCAGTGGCTGTTTTTCTATAGACAGGAGATGGAGCAGGTGCAGCCAAAATAAAAGCCTCCGATTTAATACAACTCAACGAGACGTTTCGGGTGAATTTTATTTACCCATCTTCAGTACTTCAAAATTGTTACCCGGAGTTGGTCAATAAAGCAATACATGTAAATTTATGTATAATATGGGCTGGCGATTTAGGCCATCGTATTTATTAAGTGAGAATGAATCATTCTCTCACCAACTCCGGGACTTTTAACAATTTTGAAGGACTGAAGATGGGCAAATCAAATTCACCCGAAAAGTCTCGTTGAGTTGTATTAAATCGGAAGTTTTAATTTCGGCTGCACCTGCTTCATCTCCTGTCTAGAGATTAATTTTCGTAAGGGCTAGCCAGAAAAAATAATTTGCATATTATCAGTTTATTTTGTAGATATTTTGATCCATATGTGATGGAATCATTTTCAGTACAACCAACGAGTTTTTTGCAAATCGTCAAATTCCTATCCACTATGTTATAGGCTAATAGAAGAGCTCGCCATTAATACAAATTTCAGAATAGAAAAATTTTTTTCCTGGCCGATAGTCGTTATGAGAATTAACCAATTAGGCCTATTTTTTTTTTTTAAACACACTTTTTTCCTTTCAAACTCACATTCACACACACATACACACACCATTTGGTATCCAAATGGCTTAAATAGCTTCTCACAGGACCTTAGTTCCAAACTTGACCACTTGCTTTTCATAGATGCCACACGAATGCTTCCATTGGAAATAAAGTGTACTTCAAACACGTTTTAGGAAAAAACTTACTAATGCCCTTTTTAAAGAACATCTAAAAAATAGTTTATTTATGAACTTTAATGAAAATCGTTAGACTAAATTTTGAGAAATTCGAAAAAAACTGAAAAAGTTCTTCAGTAAAGTACTAGTACTTTTGGCCGATTTTGTTCAAAATCTTATTTTAACTGCCCAGAAGGGTACCTAACTTAAATATAAAAGTTCAACCTCCTGGCTCTTTTAGTTATTGAGATATTTTGACCACAGACAGACCATTTTGCTGGACTTTTTTGGACTCAGGAGAACTCAAAAACGTTTATTTCTCATCAAAATCTCAACATCGAATTTTTGACATGATTGCAATACCTTCTATATATTAGGCTACATATCGACTTGGAAACCGCAATGTGTCGTATGTCAAAAAAATTGATTGTTTTTTTTTATTGCACCACTTTGGCCAACTTGTTGATCTGCACAACACAAAAAATTTTACGCCATTATCATTCTAAGGTAAAATAAATAATGTTTAAGCATTTAAGAAATAAATTGGAAGCATAATGACATGTTGGAACAGTTTTTTGTCCCTCCTGAAAACTTTGATTTTTGGACATACGACATATTGCTGTTTCCACGACGATATATACGTAAGAGAAAGTAAAAATGGCAAAGTATTGCTGAAATAAATTTGAATTGTGACAGATCAAAATGAATAAAAAAGAAAAATAAATGTGCTTAATAAGCAAGCAAGCAGGTAATATAGAATTTGATGATGAGCCGTCAATTATTCCCAAGGCGAGCCTGTGGTCCAGAGCTGAGATGCAGCCGCCTGACAGCTCGGCCATAAAATAAACACTTGCTGGTCTTAGTATTGTTTATTAAACACCTTTTTGGAAAACTATTTTCCAAATTAATATTCATAAGAGACTGAGTGAGGGAAAGAGGAAAGTAAAAAAATCAAGACATTCTAAATTTTGATAACAATCTCTTTAAAATAAAAAAAAAATATCCAATGAGGTTTTTTTTTTATTAGATAAAATAAAAATATCTTTCTATAATAAATTTTTTTTTTAAGATCCTCTTTGATAATAAAGGTAATGGAAAGGTAAATGAATGCGTTGACGGAGAAAAAATTTCAGTTTTAGTATCGCTAAAATCTCTTTATTCCATGAAATTTAAAAATAATTTCAAATTCTTCTAAGGTCAAAGTGTATGAATAAACGACGTCCGTAATAGATGAATTTATACGGTCTAAAACAATATTTTTTTAAAAAAAAGTGTGACTGGTCGCATAAAAAATAAATAAAAGATGGCTAACGTCCGGAATTTGGGCACTAATGCCATCTTTACACCCTAAACTTATATAAAACATATAATTATTTTATCAACAGTGTATAATATCAGATATTTTTCAAATTTAACATAAGCCAGGGAACTGACTCTCGAATCGAGATACGCGACTTTGAAATAAAACATAAAATCAAAATGTATTACTTAACAACGCTTAATAAAGTATCTTAGATTGTATTGATATGGATAATAATGATATAAATCTAATAGTTTAAAATAAATTTGCATTTAAATGTTTTAACCTTTTGAGCTGATACATGCCAGGGGACTGACTTTTTAGGGTTAAAATGCGAATATTTGCATTAAATTTTTTTAAATTTTCAATATTTATCATGTGTGCCTAAAAATTATCAACTTTTTCTATTAACTGATGTTTAAAAAATCTGGTGTGACTGGCGCACAGCACACAACTTTCTCTTACCTTCGGTAATCGAAAGTTGTGTTCTGTGCTTGTCACACCAGATTTTTGTGTCGACATGTATTTAGTTCCCGACAGTATGGAACATGAATTCAGATGTAAAATTTATAAGTATGGGAAAATATTTATATTTTGTTACCATGGCAACCATTTCTCCTATCTTCCCTATAAAATACAAGAGTAAAGTGGTCTTCAGAAGATTTCAATCGCAAAATGAGAATATACATTTGAAAGAGCATCTAAAAAATAATTGATTTTTTGAATTTTAAAAAAAATCGTTGGAGCAAATTTTGAGAAAATCGAAAAAAAACTGAAAAAGTACATCAGTAAAGTACTAGTACTCTTTGGCCGATTTCGATTAAAAGCTTATTTTTCCGGTCCCGGGGGTGTTTAACTTAATTATAAAATTTCAACCTCCTAGCTCAATTCCTTCATGCTTAAAATTGAACACACACACACACACACCCACCCACCCACCCACACACACACAGACAGACCATGTCGCGAAAACCACTTTTTTGGATTCAGGGGACCTCAAAACGTGAAGATCCATCAAAATCTCGACATCGAATTTTTAACATGAATCCAATACTTTCTCTCTATATATATATATTACATATATACATAGGTAAGAGAAAGTAAAAAAACTCAATATGTTTGGTAGTCACTGAATTATTTGCAATTAACCCATTTTCGTAGAATGATCCATATATATATAAAAGTAGCAAATCGAGCCGAGAGGACTCAGTCGCAAGCCAACCAGAGACCAGTTAACACCTCGAGCGCTCAGCAGCAAGCAAATCCAAATCACTTCGACTATCAACACGCAAACCGACACCACACAACCCAACACATCTCAAAGGCAAACACAAGCCTCGGAAACATCCAGCAATACATCAACTGGGGAGTAGGCAGATTGAGGCCCCGAAGTCAACCTAAACAGAAGACAAACACAATTACACACACCCAACCTTCCTCCAGCTCTCAGAGACCTCTGAGGAATCCATCAAATTGACCTGTGGACCAGCAAGACAGTGACACCGTAAACAAACTACCTCAACGATTCCCCCCTAATCCCATACTCTTGAAAATGGCTCCAAAAGAAGAGCCGAAACGTTGAGTAAATCTCAACATCCCACGCGACTTTACCCGAGAAAACTTACCTTCGTATATACATAGACAGCTTGAAATATTCCAGCAATATTGCAAAACATGCATATATTGCCAATATTGCAAATCTTGCAAAATATTGACAATATTGCAGCGGTAATATTCCAAGCTAACTTTACAGGGAATATTGCAGCAGCATTGCTGCAATATTCATATGTTCGCCTTCTTGTAACTTGAAAGAATATTTCTGCAATTTGTGCTAGATTAGCAATATTACTGCAATATTCCAAGCTATCTGGGAAGAGAAAGTAAAAATTTGTCTAAGGTCTTTGTAGGCCATTTTATTTACTCAAATAAATTTTTCTCTCTCCTGGGACGGGATGCGCAAACTCGACTCCCTAATACTTTATTCTTCTTAAGCCACATCACACAACAAGAACAGGAAATAATTTGTGAATTTTTTTTTTTTTCTTAATTTTGTCGATTAACTCTGAGATAATAAAAGAGAGAGAGAAAAAAAAAAATGCTTTTAAGCGGATCATCTCTTTTTGATGAGTAACAAATCTCTAAAATGAAGAGATGAAGATCCATTTGCTATGCAAATCCATGTTGATTGGTTTGTTTATAGAAGCGATTATCTTCTCATTCTCTGTAAGTGTCGCCGTCATCGTCATCGTCGTCGTCAATGACGATGCTGATCTCCTACCTCTGCGAGCAGAGAGTTAGTTGATCATCTCACTTTCGTCAGACACAATCAAAGTAGAATTCGCTTCGTCATCAAGAAGGCGAAAATGTACACACAAAGCTAATTAGTGATTTCAATTTAAATCAATGGATAGATAGGCCTGAGATGGATAGATTGGGTAACATTATTAATTAAGAGAGCAACCAGGGGGGTCGTCGTCGGTATCGCGGTGAGAACCCGTTAGCCGGCCTCTGTGACGTCACGCGTCCAGATGTCCCTCGAAATTTCCTTCTCTGAGCCGTTGACCCAGATGGGACTCAAATCTCCAGGATGGGATCAACACACACCGAGTGAAATTTATTATTATTATCTTTTTATAACAGGTTCTTTTTTACTTTCTCTTACCTATGTATATATGTAATCCCAGATAGCACACATTCGTCTTATGTATGTACATCCTATGTCCCGCCGCGACCTGTCTTTCGTCTTATGCAGATACATTTTGGGTCGCAGGACCTACGATGTAGGTACATTTTATGGAGCTCTTCCTACATTCCATGCGTACATAAGGTGTCCCGTTTAGGTCCTGTCTATG
>JAKCPI010008656.1:0-36585 GCA_023213315.1 Euborellia annulipes | reverse complement strand
TCAAAATAAGTACATAGAAAAACATTCATACTAAAAAGACAAACAAAATTAAACACATATAAAAAACATTTCTATCAATAACACAATCAAAATAAATACATAGAAAAATATTAATATAAAAAACATGCTATTAACACTGTTCTGGGGACTTGATTGAGCACTTGTTGAAGTGTGACATGTGGTATCGGGCTATGTGCTTTTTCTGGAACTGCAGCGGTTGGTTCATATTGACAACGAGTTTCTTCTTATAAAGTGGACTATTGCTTTAACAATGGGATCTGAAGCTTCTTTTAAAATGTCAAGGTATTTAGGCGGCGACCTGGAAGTTAGGTGCTATTTCTACTATTATTAAATTGTTTCTTGAGGCCGTTAATACTGGGCATGCCATAATAAGATGTTCCGGGAGTGGCTGGAGCTAGGTTACATGAACATTGTGGGGAGGCTATTATATTAAACCGGAACAGGTGCGCATTGCATAGGGTATGATTTATTCTCAGTCTAGTGAAAGTGACTATTTCATTTCTTGTTAAATTTGAAGATTCAAACCAGGGTCTAGATGGGAGTGGCTTAACTAGGGCCAGAGCCGATCCTCTTGTCTGTGAAGTATACCGCCAGTGATTGTGCCATTTTTATTTTAATATTACTTTTGAATGAAGCTATCAGGTCAGGCCAAGGGAGTTCCGATGGGCATATATACTCCTACTGTTCCAGCTCTTTTTGCTAGGAAATCCGCAATGTAATTACCAGTAGATGAACTGTGGCCCTTGGTCCAGCGCAGACTGAGTTCTCGGTTGTTCCGGTAGAGTTGATTAAGCATTACTATGATTTCTGCCTGAATGTTATTTATGTTTGCTTTTCTTTTGATTTTGAGAGATCTGAGCGCACTTTGAGAGTCGGAAACAATAACTGCATTGGTATAATCACCTGATATCACATATCTTATGGCTTCTTTTATTGCAATCAGTTCAGCAGAAAATATTGAGAGGGAGTTGGGAAGTTTGAAAAGAGCGAAGAATGATCTATTGTAGTCATAAAAAGCACACCCTACTTTGCCTATTGATTTCGAACCATCCGTATATATTGTAGTTTCATAATTCCCGTGTTCATTTAGAGAGAATGCAGGATTTATATTTATTTTTGGGGGCTGATTGATAGTAGCTGTGTCTATTTTAAACTTTGGGAGTACAGAATACTTTTCTATCTTAAGATTGGACCTATGAAATTCTTTAGTTGTTTGAACCAAAATGGGAATATTAGAGTAATTCCAATAACCAGATATATCATAAGATTGTTCTAAATCATTAATAGCTTCAATAGTTGGGTGGTAGAATTTTGCTTTTCTTTTAATAAAAAACCTGTAAGCCAAATATTGCCTACGAAACAATAATGGAGGTTCATTTGCCTCAATTAAAATTGCGTTGGTTGGTGAAGTTCTCAAATAGCCCAGACATATTCTGATCGCCTGATATTGTATTCGATCTAATCTCTGTAACACAGAGTTAGAGGCAGATGAATACAAAAAGGAACCATAATCTAATTGTGCCCGAATAGTAGCCCTATATATTCTAATCAGAATTCGAGGATCTGCACCCCAGGAGAAATGAGCAATAGTCCTTAATAGATTCATAGTTATGGACGACTTTTGATACAGGTTGAAGATGTGAGCCTTCCATAAAAGCTTGGAGTCTAAATATAACCCAAGATATTTTAATACACTAACCACTGGAAATTGTTGGTCACCAAGAAGGATACTTTGTAGCCCTGGTAGTCTTCTCTTAGCAAATATACAAACATTTGACTTGGAAGCAGATAAACTCAATCCATTTACATTAAGATATTCGATAAGCGCATACATCGACATATCAAGATCTATCAATGCACTATCAAGATTATGATTAGACGTGTAGATTACAATGTCATCTGCATATTGCAGCATTCTACAACTAGGGGAGATTGTCCGAAAATATATCATAGGTGTAACATAAAAAAAGTATCGGACTAAGGACCGATCCTTGCGGAACGCCTTTGAACAGAAGCCTTGTACATGAAACTTGATTATTTATTTTTACATTTATAGTCCGATGGGATATTAAATCTATAATTAATTTAGAGGTCTTTATACCTATTCCTAGCGTAATTAGTTTCTTGAACAATATAGATATATTTATATTGTCATAGGCGCCTTCTATATCGACAAATACTGCAGGACAATATTTTTTCGACGAAAAGCGCTCTGAATATTATTTATAAGACAAGTCAAATTATCAAGCGTTCCAGCCCCTACCCGAAATCCAAACGAAAGTATCGGTAGCTTATAATTAACCTCTAGAAAGTTTTCCAACCTGCATTTAATCATTTTCTCAAAAAATCTTTAATACGCACGAAGATAGCGCCATGGGCCTGAAGGATGATCCCCTTTTTTTATCTTTTCCTGGTTTGAGAATAGGTAATATGAGATAATTGTTCCATGCCTGGGGAATTGTATGGGAATATCTAATATAATTGAATATGTTAAGTAGGAAACACAACCCCTCTTCCGGGAGAAATTTCAGCATCGGATAGCCTATATTGTCTAGCCCAGGGCAACTATTAGGAGCCGAGTCTAACGAGTATTTAAGTTCGTTTGCTGAAAAAGGTACTGTAAGAATGTCTAGCGAATTAGCGTCAGGAATATTAGGGGTGAAGGTTTGCGGAGGCACCTCCGGCGGGGCAAGTTTGTCTAAGAATTCGTCTAACGCTTCATTAGAGGGTTTTGTAAACGAAGTATAAGAACCTTTAATTCTTTTAACTTTATCCCAGATCAATTTATTGCTCGCCTTAGTATTTAGCGAAGAGCAGAAATTCTGCCAGGTTGTCCTTTTGGCATCTTTTATACACTTTTTTGCAATTGCCTGACATTTTTTCAAATTTATGAAATTTTCTAAAAACCGGATTAGATTTAAATTTTGTGTGTGCCGCTTTTCTCTTTTGAACTGCTTCTGCACATTCTTTACTCCACCAGCAAACCGTGCTATGCTTACCGAGATACGGAGAAGTCTGGGGTATGGCTTGCACCGCTGCTTCTAACATAGTATCAATAAAAAGATCGTAACTATTTTCCTCTATTTCTATACTTGTAAGATTTAGAAGATTTTGAGATATTATTCTCGAATACACATCCCATTTAGCATTTTTAAATTTAAACTTTCTTAAAATATTATTATTATTATTTAAATAAAACGTATTGATTTCTAAAGATATATATATTGGGAAGTGATCTGACCCCATCGAGTCTTCCCCTACTTCCCACTTAACTAAAGGAGTCAGGGATGCAGAGCAGAATGACAGATCGACTATTGAAGGATTCATTAATCCAGGTGAGAGCCTAGTAGAAGAGCCATCATTCAAAGGAATAAGATTCAGTGTATCAGATAGCTTATCTAACGCTTCCCCTTGACGGTCTAAAAAGTTACACCCCCAAGATGGAGAATGGGCGTTAAAATCTCCTAAGAGAAGAACTTTTCCTGATATTGGTCCTAATCTATTTTCCCACTCTTTTTCTGATAGATAGTAACCTGGTTTACAATATGCTGAAATAATGGAGAGTTCTCCAAATTCCTGAGTTTTAATTTTTATTCCACATAATTGTACTTTATCACAGCTTTTCACTAATAAAGTTTCAAAGTCTAGCCCATTCTTAATTAATATTAGGGTTCCGCCCTTTCCATCTGCTCTATCCGTTCTAAGTGCAGTATAGCCTTTAATCTTAAAATTTACATTAACTTTTAGCCATGTTTCTGCAACTATCGCTATATCAATTTTTTGTTGAATTAGGGATATTTCTAGGCTCCCTTTGTTACTTAAAATTGACCTAGCATTCCATTGGATAATAAATAAAAAGTTGTTTTTATTTCTATTTGCCATTATTCACAAATAAATTTTTACGCCATTGGTTCACTAGCCCGGGAGTTAGAAGCCGCATTAATTTAATAAACTTTAAACTTTTAACTAATTATCTCTATACCATATAAGTAATGTAACTATGTACCCATATATCCTATACTTTAATTACAATCTTATCTTATATTTGAAGAACTTGGGAACATCTCCTTAGAAAGAAGAGTTGCTGATTCCTTAAAAGATTGTCTAATTAACCCATCTATATCCAAAGACGAAATCATTTCAAAAGGAAGATTTATTCCAACCGAATTAATTTTATTCAGTATTGACATAACAATTTCCTTAAAATTATTAATATTAATATTTTCTTTATATTTATCATTATCAAATACAGGGCCTTCTGGCATAATTTGGGAGTTATTAATTAACCTAAAATTCTTTCTTTTTGTATTGCTTCCATCATTTTCCCTAACCACCCTCGTGTGTTGTTTATACATTTGACTCACTTCACTATGTTCCTGTGGAGCGTAGTTATCCTGATTCACAAGCTTTTGTATCCCTACAGGGTTAACTGGGGGGCAGATAAGGACGGGAAATCCCTTCCTGACAATACATCTGGTTGAGGGCCAGACATTCTGGACGCATAACTGTTAGGGTTGCAAATTTCCATTCTAGCCTCCAAATGGGATATATTATCATGTGCCATTCGAATCTTAATTTTTCTTTGCATCATATGCTCTAAGCACACCTTGGAATCTGTTGACATATGCCTGCCCTTACAATGAACGCAAACCAATGGATTCTCGCACTCAGCAGAATTATGATTGTTACCCCCGCACCGCCGGCACCTCTCTTGGCTTTTACAAAGCTGACTAGAGTGCCCAAATCTCAAGCAACGAAAGCACTGGAGGACCCTTTGAACGTAAGAATCTACCTTACAAATGACCCCCAAAAGCCTGACTTCTGACGGGAGAGTTTGTCCCCTAAATGATACTATCACAACAGGAGTGGGTCTCAAAATATTATTTTTATCCTTTTTATGAACCCTTCTGACACTAGCGATTGGTCTATCTGATATCATATCCTCCTTAATTTCTTCCTCCGTTATGGCACAATCTACATCTCTTACTACGCCTTGTCTAAAAAGCATAAAGCTAGGTATATAACATAATAATTTGTTTTCTGACCAAAAGGAAGCGCTTAATAAGGCATTAGCACACTCAGCTGACGTCACCGACACCTTAACTCGATTTCTACCTATTTTCTTAATATTCAAAATATTTTTATAAAAACCAAAATTACGTGTTCTAATTATCCTACCTATCTGCATGGCTTGTATGTATCCCCCCTTCGCTCTTTTCTACATATAGCACATATGGACCTGGATCTGATGATGAATAAGAGTTATTTTTACATTTTTCATAATAAACAGGATTATATTTTTCTCTAACCGACTCAGTCACACTCCCCGATTCCTGTGAGGGCGTTACAGGTTTATCGACATTATTAGCTGCTATATTACTAGTGTCCAACGATTGATTACCTTGATTCAAAGATTTATTTACACATACTTGTACACTATTATTGGATGGCCTTTCATTCTCATCATCTACTTCTTCAATCCTCCTCTTGATACTTGCGGTTTCATAAACCATTTGATGGGGTGCATCCTCTTCTATAATTGAGTTCATGGCACTTTTAATTACACTGGGAAGATTGTCCATATAGGGGCAGCTCCCGCCGCCCTGCGCGGCCGCCATTTACCAAGCCCTTATAAAAGTTTATTTTTTTCAAAAATTTTTTCACTCACTTTTAAATTAAACAAATATACTATTTAAAAACGCACCAAATTAACAAAACTTAATTAAATAATAAAAATTGACAAAATTAACCAGGAGCACAAAATAAACAACTTGCGAGGCTTTGTTTGTTTTTTGAATTCCAGATGTAAAATTTATAAGTATGGGAAAATATTTATATTTTGTAACCATGGCAACCATTTCTCCTATCTTTTCTATGGAGTACAAGAGTAAAGTGGTCTTCAAACAATTTTGAGGGCAAAACGAGAGAATATACATTTGAAAGAGCATCTAAAAAATAATTGATTTTTGAATTTTAATCAAAATCGTTAGAGCGAATTTTGAGAAAATCGAAAAAAACTGAAAAAGTACATCAGTAAAGTACTAGTACTCTTTGGCCGATTTTGATTAAAATCTTATTTTCACGGTCCCGGGGGTGAACTAAATATATGTCGACACAAAAAATCTGGTGTGACAAGCACAGAACACAACTTTCGATTACCGAAGGTAAGAGAAAGTTGTGTGCTGTGCGCCAGTCACACCAGATTTTTTAAAGATCCCATTTATTTAAAATCCTCCTATCTCTGGTTATTTGATTTTTTAACTGAGCCTATTTTGAAACAATTGAAAAAATTTAAATTTATATAACGAAACGTTGCTTAGAATTCATTTTCGGAATTCGTATTTGAAGGGACCTGACTAAATATTGAGATTTTAATAAAAAATTCTCCTTAAGATGAGCAGAGAGGTATTTGTAAAAAGATTAAGATCAATCTTAAAATTCGTATCGACGAAAAGGCCAGAGTGAAAGCTTGGAAGGAGGGAGGGGTGCCTCCTCATCAGGCGCAAGCCTCAACACCCGTTCACCAACACTCCAGCCCTCTTTCAAATTATTGTTCTATTTTTAAAGATTTGAATAACTCGGATTATCCACCATTTATATTTTCAAATCATTTATTATTACATTTATACTATATATAGGCTGTAATCGAGATTAACCTGACTGAGAATATCCTTCATAAAACCTTTATGTCGAGATTTTGATGGATATACACGTTTTGGGGCCCTCTGAAAAAAATTTGAAAATTGAAGAAAATAATGAAAAAAAAAGTAAAAATAAGAGACTAACTTTTGACCTTCCGAAATTGGCAAAATCTCAACTTTTCAAAAAATGTTTTTTGCAACATGGTCTGTCTGTCTGTGGTCTGTCTATGAACAAAATATCTCGAGAACGAAAAGAGCTATGAGGTTGAAATTTTATATTTAAGTTAGGTACCCTCCTGGCACGTGACACGAAGCTTTTGAACAAAATCGGCCAAAGAGTACTAGTACTTTACTGATGCACATTTTCATTTTTTTTTTTTCGATTTTCTCAAAATTCGCTCTAACGATTTTTATTAAAATTCAAAAATCAATTATTTTTAAGATGCCCTTTAAAATGTATATTCTTATTTTGCCCTTAAAATAGTTTGAAGCACACTTCACTCTTGCACTTCATAGGAAAGATAGGAGAAATGGTTGCCATGGTAACAAAATCTTGCATTCTAATATATCGGTGGAAACTAAATACATGTCGACACAAAAATCCTCAATTCAAGATAGAATTTAACGACACAAAAGTCTGGTGTGACAAGCACAGAACACAACTTACAATAGAGAAATTTGTGTGCCAGTCACACCAGATTTTTACAAGACAAAATTCACTTAATTATATAATAAACATCTCGGCTGAATGACCTCAATGCATACAAAATTCTTTTTTTTAAAGAACAAAGTTCTTTTTTGCTTAAAGGCTTCTATTTTGAAATAAATTCATAATTGATACATTTTTTATAATTCATTGACTTTTTCTTAATTGACACTCGATGCAATTGGAGGTCTTTGATCTCAACTTTGCCTTATTTGGACTTGCCTTATAGGCCAATATATAAAAATCAAATAAATAATCTATTTATTATTTTCTGGTTTCAATTAATTTTTTTTTTTTTTTTTATTCAGAATTATTAAAATTTTAATAAGATACTCATAAAAATTCATGAATAAATAAATAATAGTAATCAGAGATCAACAGCCACTAAAATATTTATTTATAAGCAAGGCTAGGGGTTGATGATCCGTGGATAGGTGACCCAAAGAACAAAAGTGTTGTGATTGTTTTCTCAAACATCAATTGAATTTAAGTAGAGGGCTCACTTCTAGGATGGCGGCTACGAGATACCCGAGCTAAGGCAATTCTCAGCCTTTTTCCCCTTGAAGCGGTCGGCTTACTTTTCTCTCGGTCTCATTTCTTTATAAATCAATTTTGCCGACCCCACATAGGGATAGGGCCAAGATAGAAGAAGAGAGCATCACAAAATCTCTTGCTTGACGCATATTATAATAAAATATTTCTGTTATTTAATCCCACCGTTTTTGGCCAGATTTTTTGTTTTGTGGTAGAAAAAATTCAATATTAGAAATGAAATAAAAAAAAATCTGGTGTGACTGGCGCACAGCACACAACTTTCTCTTACCCTTCGGTAAGAGAAAGTTGCGCACTGTGCTGGTCACACCAGATTTTTTGTGTCGAGATATATTTAGTTTCCGATAGCACCTTAGTTTCAAACTTGCATTTTAAATGTTGACTGCTTCAAATAAACTATGGTTATTTTTCAAAATTTTAATCTCATATTTGGACATTTTATACACAATATAGAATCGTAAATAAATACAAAATTTCATAAGAATTGGAAAAAAAAATTTTAAATGCCTAAAAAGTTCTAAAGGGGACCCCTTTTGAATCGAAATTAACATACAAATCCCTATAGGAAATTAACATTGTTCCTATGCGAAGATAAGGTGGAAAGGGAATTTAAAAAGAGTAGAGAGAGACGATAATGTTTGCAAGTGAGAGAGAGACATATATGTTTTCTTTGAAACAATTATACCTGTATTCATAGTCGTTCCTTGAGGAAGAAGGAATCCTTATATCTATACATTGATATAGGCATAAGGATTCCTTGTTACTCAAGCAATGACTATGAATACTGGTATTAAAGACACAAATAAATTTAAAAAAAATGGGAATTTAAATAATAATTGATTTTTAATCTAATAAAAATCTGGTGTGACTGGCGCACAGCACACAACTTTCTCTTACCTTCGGTAATCGAAAGTTGTGTACTGTGCTTGTCACACCAGATTTTTTGTGTCGACATATATTTAGTTCCCGACAGTACGGAACATTTGAATTCAGATGTAAAATTTATAAGTATGGGAAAATATTTATATTTTGTTACCATGGCAACCATTTCTCCTATCTTCCCTATGAAATACAAGAGTAAAGTGGTCTTCAGAAGATTTCAATCGCAAAATGAGAATATACATTTTAAAGAGCATCTAAAAAATAATTGATTTTTGAATTTAAAAAAAAATCGTTGGAGCAAATTTTGAGAAAATCGAAAAAAACTGAAAAAGTACATCAGTAAAGTACTAGTAATCTTTGGCCGATTTTGATTAAAAGCTTATTTTTCCGGTCCCGGGGGGTGTTTAAGTTAAATATAGAATTTCATCCTCGTAGCTCAATTCCTTCATGCTTAAAATTGAACACAGACACACCCACCCACCCACCCACCCACCCACCCACACACAGACAGACCATGTCGCGAAAACCACTTTTTGGATTCAGGGGACCTCAAAACGTGAAGATCCATCAAAATCTCGACATCGAATTTTTGACATGAATCCAATACTTTCTCTCTATATATATATTACATATATACATAGTTAAGAGAAAGTAAAAAGAAAAAGATTTAAATTCCGTTACCATGGCAACCATTTCTATCTTTCCTATGAAGAACAAGAGTAAAGTGGTCTTCAGAAGATTTCAACGGCAAAATGAGAATATACATTTTAAAGAGCATCTAAAAAATAGTTCATTTATGAATTTTAAAAAAAATCCTTGGAGGGAATTTTGAGAAAATCGAAAAAAACTGAAAAAGTACATCAGTAAAGTACTAGTACTTTTTGGCCGATTTTTTTCAAAAGCTTATTTTGAGATTCTTCAAAGGTACCTAAGTTAAATATAAAATTTCAATCCGGTAGCTCAATTCCTTCATGCTAAAAATCTGTCCACACACACACACACACCCCCCCCCCACAGACGCACACACAGACCAATTTGCGGGACCCACTTTTTTTGGACTCAGGGGACCTCAAAACATGTATATCCATCAAAATCTCGACATCGAATTTTTGACATGATCGCAATACTTTCTCTCCTATATATTTCATATATAGGCTAAGAGAAAAGTAAAATTAATTATAATAAAAATTTCATTCTCGGCCAATGCTGATGTTTCGGGCCCATTTAAAAATACAGACCCATGTTGGGTCAAATCTCATATGCATCTAATATTATATGCATTTATGTTATATTTCTGTATGAACCTACATTAACAATTTAACGTCCTGAGGATGTCAATCAACCTGGCTCTGAAGATGGCCGCATATGTGACCGAAACGTCGGCCCTGGTTTATTAATAAATTGAAATATAACTGCTTGCTCATTCTTTCTACCTATTTGAAAATTAATAATAATGAAACAAAAATCACTTTTTTTAAGTGAACTTGTATAAATAATTAATAAAAATATTTTTTTCTTTTATTTTTTAGGATATAACTTAACGTGCAAGTTAGGAGTGGTAAAAACGTGTAGAAATTGTTTTTTGACTCTATTCTATCCAAAAAAGACAAACAAAAAAATCTGGTGTGACTGGCTCACAGCACACAACTTTCTCTTACCCTTCGGTAAGAGAAAGTTGTGCACCGTGCTGGTCACACCAGATTTTTTGTGTCGAGATATATTTAGTTTCCCATAGCACCTTAGTTTCAAACTTGCATTTTAAATGTTGACTGCTTGAAATAAACTATGGTTATTTTTCAAAATTTTGAACTCATATTTGGACATTTTATACACAATATAGAATCGTAAATAAATACAAAATTTCATAAGAATTGGAAAAAAAATTTTTAAATGTGTAAAAAGTTCCAAAGGGGACCCCCTTTTGAATCGAAATTAACATACAAATCCCTATAGGAAATTAACATTAGGCCTATGAGAGAAGGCGGAGAGACAGGCGATAATGTTTGCAAGTGAGAGAGAGAGAGAGAGTGAGAGAGATGTGATTTCTCGGAACAAAGACAGAAATAAAATAAAAAAAAAATGGGAATTTAAATAATAATTGATTTTTAATCTAATAAAAAGAAAAAGATTTAAATTCCGTTACCATGGCAACCATTTCTATCTTTCCTATGAAGAACAAGAGTAAAGTGGTCTTCAGAAGATTTCAACGGCAAAATGAGAATATACATTTTAAAGAGCATCTAAAAAATAGTTGATTTATGAATTTTAAAAAAAATCCTTGGAGGGAATTTTGAGAAAATCAAAAAAAACTGAAAAAGTACATCAGTAAAGTACTAGTACTTTTTGGCCGATTTTGTTCAAAAGCTTATTTTGAGATTCTTCAAAGGTACCTAAGTTAAATATAAAATTTCAATCCGGTAGCTCAATTCCTTCATGCTAAAAAAATGGGTCCACACACACAGACGCACACACACACACACACGCACACACACACACACACACACACACACACACACACACACACACACACACACACACACACACACACACACACACACACACACACACACACACACACACACACACACACACACAGAGAGAGAGAGAGAGAGACCAATTTGCGGGACCCACTTTTTTGGACTCAGGGGACCTCAAAACATGTATATCCATCAAAATCTGGACATCGAATTTTTGACATGATCGCAATACTTTCTCTCTCTATATATTTCATATATAGGGTACGAGAAAGTAAAAATTCGCACAAATCACCCTTGTATGAGAATTTTCAAATTTCCTATGCCCTTCTCTTGCAAAAGAAGATAGAAAGATGCCTAGGTAAATGAAAAAGAGAGAAAGATAAACCTCTCATAAATCATAGATCATAAATATGTATGATAGAGAGTAATAGATGGCTATTACATATAATGAGGGTTATTTCTCTTTCTCTCTCTTTTATTTTAAATTCTCCTCTCCTTCATGCCGTTCTTTTTTTATTTAAATCAACTTTAAAAGATTAATTTTAAAAGCAGGCAGGTTTTGATAAATTAAATATTTCTGTTTTTGTACATCCGAATTTTTTTTTTTTTTTTTTTTTTTTATTTAGGGTAGGGCTACTCGGCCATCTCCCACAATACAGTAAATACATATACAATTATAAAATATCGATACAAAATCAAAACAATAAAAATACAATAATAATACAAAATTAAAAAATAACAATACAATAATAACACAATAATAAAGCAAAACCAAAACAATAATAATACAATAATGAAGCAAAACCAAAACAATAATAATACAATAATAAAGCAAAACCAAAACAATAATAATACAATAATAAAAACAATACTTCCGAATTTTAAATCGATGTTGTTTGCATATAGACTATTATTTTTACACTCTATTACCTCTATATATGTAATATATATATAGAGAGAAAGTATTGGATTCATGTCAAAAATTCGATGTCGAAATTTTGATGGATCTTCACGTTTTGAGGACCCCTGAATCCAAAAAAGTGGTTTTCGCGACATGGTCTGTCTGTGAACAAAATATCTCAAGAACGAAAAGAGCTAGGAGGTTGAAATTTATTCATTGCATTCTTCGATGGCATTCAGTTTGTCGCATATTGAAATTTTTTTCATACACGATTTCAATTTTCGTTAGAAATACCTCCATCTGTATTTGCTTCACGATTGATTGTCTTGAGGAAGGGCGCGACTGGCGTCCGAAACGTCGATGATCAAATAAATCTAATAAAAATTGATCTAGTTTTTGTCTGATTTGATTTTTCCTGGCTGCTATTCGCTATCCATATCAAATTAAACAGCCATTTTCTCCATCATCTAAAAATATTTTCTATTTGCGGTATATAAAACAAAGTACCATTGATCTCGTCTTTGGGAAACCTCGAGTACTAGTACTTTACTGATGTACTTTTTTATTTTTATTCCAATTTTCTTTAAAAAAAAGCCGGCCTCCAGCTCGGTCAAGCCGGAATTTTCAATTAAGCTTACAAGAGAGAAATCATTTTTTATAGATAAAATAAAATCTATTTTTTTTATATAGATATTTAAAAATGTTACTATTTTTATTTATTTCTTCATTTAAAATAGCTATTAAAAATGTATTACTTATTCAATTTATTTTATTAAAAAAAAAAATTATCTTTCTCTTTTATATTATTTTCATTATTGAAATTAAAAATAGATCCAACAAACAAACCGGTTCCTTTCAATTACACATACACGTGCACTTCGGGAGAGTTCGGCTTTGTTCGGTTTAAGACGAAGACGACGACGACTGCGGCGGCGGCGGCAGCGCTCTCGTCGCCGCCTCAGTAAGCCTCAAGCTTGTGATTACGTTACTTCTAGTTATTTTTATCTCATCAAATAATGCTTCCTTCCTCAACAATCCACGATACCGGCACATCACCTGAGTGCTCCATGCCTGCTCCTTTCTTTTTTTTTTTTTTTTTTTTTTAAACCCTTTTCGGCTACAGAGGCCATTTAGGGGTTATTTATTTATTATATAAATTTTTATATACATTGTACCGATGGCAACCGGGGGCGTTCCACACGCTGATTGCTCGGGGTCACCAATCCCGAGCTTTCGCCGCGCTTGGCATCACTTAACCTCAACGATTGTGGTGACTGTTGATCTTCTCCGTTGCCAGGCCCCCCGGCTCCTTTCTTTTCATCCTCGATATCACCAGGTAAACCCACGTTTTGATTAATTAAACAGAAATAACAAAGAGGGATTGTTGGTTGATCCAAGTGGCGTTTTCCCTCGCTTGGCTTGGGACAGTCCGCGACAAAAAGAAGTGAACTCATCTTTAATTTTTTTTTTTCATCTAATTTTTATTTAAAATTATTTTTATGAAATATAGAATAAATCCTTCTATTGATTCTTTTTTTTTCTTAATTTATAAATTTTGAATTTAAAACGCGGAGATTTATTTTTTTATTCCTCAATAGTTGTATCAGTTTATATGCGCTAACAACAGAAAAATATTACAAAATCTTATTAATTATTACAGTAGATCTATTTGATATTTTTTTTCCTGAACATTTAAGACGAATTCGCTGAAACCCTGTGGTTCGCTTTCCACACTTTGAGAATCAGTGCATTAAAAATACTTTTTTTTTCTCTTATAAAGAATCCCCTTGATATTTTTAATAAAAAAAATCTGGTGTGATTGCGCACAGCACACAACTTTCTCTTACCCTTCGGTAAGAGAAAGTTGTGCACCGTGCAGGTCACACCAGATTTTTTGCAGTGGCGTCATTTGGGGGGGAGGCAGGGGGAGGGGCATTTGCCCCCCCCTGCCCCCCCCAAGGGCTCTGATTTTTATAAAAGTTTATATTATTCTAAATAAAATTCTCCAAAATACATCTACGAGTATACAAACTGTACAAAATTAAACAATTAATTAAATTAAATATGTTTTGGCTAAATTTGAGTACCCATTTGTAAGTAAATTTGAAGAAAAAAAAAATGTTTGCCCCCCCAAGAAAAAATTTGCCCCCCCCCCAAGAAAAAGTTGAAATGACGCTGATTTTTTGTGTCGAGATATATTTAGTTTCCGATAGCACCTTAGTTTCAAACTTGGATTTTAAATGTTGACTGCTTCAAATAAACTATGGTTATTTTTCAAAATTTTAATCTCATATTTGGACATTTTATATACAATATAGAATCGTAAATAAATACAAAATTTCATGAGAATTGGAAAAAAAATTTTTAAATGCGTAAAAAGTTCATCGAGGCAACCCATTTTTCTCCGAAACAATAAAAAACAGAAATAAATTAAAAAAAAAAAATAAAAATAAAATTATTTTCTATTTTTATTATATTCATCAAATTAAAAAAAATTAAAAAAAAACTGAATTACATCATCAAAATGTACTTTAAACAATTTACACAAAATATTACTGATATACTTTTTAAAAAGGCATCTAACAATTAAATAATAATTGATTTATATGAATTTCAATCCAACAAGATGCAAGCGACGATATAGGGTAAGAGAAAGTAAAAAAAAGGAGGCATTCGCGAGATTTGAACCCACTTTCTACTGATTTTAAGCCGGTGGTTTTAACTATAAACACCAGATTCAATTGACTTTATATAACTGAATAAAAATTGAAATGGAATTTGGCTAAACACACTTTGCCTAATGACTGAAATTAGCATAATTATCGAATTTTTCTCATTCACACTCACACTAACAAAGTCTTTTCGGCAACTCAGGCCATTCAAGACTTGACGATAGCCGTTATTTAAATATATAATACATATTATGTATTTGGGGTCCGGGCATTCTTATTAGAAGAGTTAAAGAATGTCAATATTGAGTCTTAAAGCCAAGGGGAGCGGGTTCTTATCCCAGACAGTCCGATGAATATTTATTTAATTCATATGGTCCTCGGGCTTGGTCTAGTTGGTAGCGCAACTGCCTTGTATATTAAGTGTTCGGATCCCAGGCAGTCCGATGATTTTATTTAAGCCATTTGGATACCAAATGGCTTAAATAAAAATGCCTGGACTCTAAATACATATATACTGTATATTCAAATAATGGTTAACATCAAAAGTCTTATATGGTCTGAGTTGCCGTATACACTGTGTTAATGTGTGTGTGAGTGTGAATGTTAAAAAAAATAAAAATTAAATACCAAATACAAATTATTCTTATGATCATAATGGGGCTTAAAATAAATTAGATACAATTTGGAATGGAAGCTATTCACTTGACTCTTTGATTGAACTATTAAACGATTTTGCCGCTGAGTTCGGCGACCCCTGGCCTACGGGAGTCGAACCCTAGATCTCCAGCATCTGCGTGCTTCCTATCCCACAATCCCACCAGCAAAAACTCACATAATATAGCTATAATTTAATAAAAAAAAAAAAAAACAACCTTCATTCAAAATGAGTCTCCATTCAAACAATTTTCTTTCCCTATATATAGATGGAATCTAAAATTTTTCTTCTCCCGTTTTGGCTAGAGAGTTATTTTTGGAATTTTCTTTTTTTTTTATTAAATACGCGGTTGGTTTATTTATATTGTATATTGATAATAAATAAATAAATCGCTTGTACTTCGTTTTTTTTTTTGTTTTTCTCCCCATCAGAATTTTTATTAACATCTTAATGACGTTTAATGATGAATCATCATTGAGCAAATAGCGAGGTAATGAAAATTAAAGAATTTTTTTTTTCATCATATAAGGCCATTTGGAATAAGTGATGAGATGAATGGTCCAAAGAGAAAGAGAGAGAGCGAACATTTGAAGGACAGGAAAGAATTAAATGTAAAATACTGTAGATTTATTATTATTATAGGAGGAGATAGCGTGGCATACATAAGTTCTGTAAAATGGCAAATCACTAATGGATTTTTACTTTCTTTTACCTATATATACAAAGTTTTGAGGTCATGTTGAAAAATCGACGTGGAGATTTTGATGGATATACACGTTTTGAGGTCCCCTGAATTCAAAAGTGTTTTTCGCAACATCGGCGAAAGAGTATTAGTACTTTACTGATGAACATTTTCAGTTTTTTTTTCATTTTCTCAAAATTCGCTCCATCTAAATTGTTTAAAATTCAAAAATCAATTATTTTTTAGATACTCTTTAAGATGTATATTCCCATTTTGCCCCAAAAAGTGTTTTGAAGTACACTTTACTCTTGTACTCCATATGAAAGATTTCAAATTAATTTCCAGGCTCTGCCTTCCATAGAGCCAATGTTAAATCCCCAAATGGGGTTTTGCATGTTAATTTCGATTCAAAAGAGGGTCTCCTTTTTACACATTTAAAAAAAAAAAATTTCCAATTTTTATGAAATTTTGTATTTATTTAGGATTTTCTATTGTGTATAAAATACCCAAATATGAGATTAAAAATTTCAAGCAGTCAACATTTTCTTTTTCTTTTTTTTTTAAACACTCAAACTTTTTTCTCATTCACACTCACATTCACACAGTCTTTCGGCAACTTAGGCCATTTAAGACTTTGACGATAACCGTTAATTATTAATATATCTTTTGGGTGTCCAGGCATTTCTATTTAAGTCATTTGGTATCTAAATGGCTTAAATAAATTCATCGGACTGCCTGGGGTCCGAACCCGCGACGTTCGGTATAGTAGGTAATCACGCTACCAACTAGACCAAGCCTGTAGGCGTATAAAGTGTTAATGTTAAATAAATATATAATTGAAACAAAAAACCTTGAATTTAATTCTCCTAATAAAACATAATGTATAATAATTCTAATTTTTTTTTTCCTTTGTGGGCCTACGTCACCAATATTTGCCGGGCCTAAATGTGATTCCAGTCCAGCCCTGCTATTGAGAGAGAGTTAAGTCTCTATAATTATACATTGTTACTCTTGGACTCATAGGAAAGATAGGAGAAATGGTTGCCATGGTAACAAAAGATAAATATTTACACATGTTTATAAATTTTACATCTTGAATTCTAATATATCGGAGGAAACTAAATATATCTCGACAAAAAAAAAAAAAATTGCACACTTCCCCCCTCATTTGTTAATTAGGCTAATTTCCTTAGCAGCGCCCTCTGTGTCTAGAGCAATTAATTGAAAAATTCTATTCTATTCAAGAGCTGCTGACAATGATGTGCCGGTACGTTAGGGGGGTCGAAATATTACGAATTAACGGATGCAAGGTGTCCTGTTTTCTCAATTATTTCATTTTTTTTTTCAATATTTTTTTATTATGAATGAATAAATATTCTTTTTTTTTCTATAATATTTCAAAGCTATTAAGATTAACGTCATTTCGTAACAGATTATGTTAATTGTTATATTAATACATTTAAATCCGAGTAACAAATGCAAATGCTTTTTATATTTAGATGAACTAGCCACTAGTCAAGGTTCAGTTTTCCATCCATTAGATCTATTATGTGAGGGGGGCTATTTCTTAATAAGTTATTTATTTTCTGAAACGAGTTGTCAGAAACGTGATTAAGGAAAGACGAGTGTCCGCCGCAAGCGGGCGGTAAGACTAGTATAACAAAAAATCTGGTGTGACTGGTCACACAGCACACAACTTTCTCTTACCTTCGGTAATCGAAAGTTGTGTACTGTGCTTGTCACACCAGATTTTTCGTATTTCCGTCGATATATTAGAATTCAAGATGGAAAATTCATAAACATGGGAATATATCCATCTTTTGTTACCATGGCAACCATTTCTCCTATCTTTCCTATGAAGTACAAGAGTAAATTGTGCTTTAAAAGATTCCAATTGCAAAATGAGAATATACATTTTAAAGAGCATCTAAAAAATAATATTCGAAATTTTCTAGGTTTGAACCATGGAAGTTTCAATTAAAAAATATATAATATTTTTTTAAAAACAATGAAATAATCACAAGAAGAAAACGCCTGGGTGGGACTTAATATTGTTTCTCACTGTACTTGTTACTCTTTGGCCGATTTTGACAAAAAGCTTATTTTCACGCCCTAGGTGGTTGTCTAACTTAAATATAAAATTTCAACCTCCTAGCGCAATTACTTCATGTTTTAAATTTAACACACACACCGACCAATTTCCGGGACCCACTTTTTTGGACTCAGGGGGCCTCAAAACATGTATATCCTTCAAAATCTCGACGAATTTTTGACATGATCGCAATACTTTCTCTCTATATATTTCAAATACATGTATATATGGTAAGAGAAAGTAAAAAATTACTTTAGTAATTTATAACCATATTTATTAAAATAATAAAAATATTTTTTTGACGTGACAACGTCTTACAAATCATGTGTCTATAGTGGCATGTTAGAGGGGCATGCACGAAAAAGTTTATTGGCTTGAATAACTCCTCTGTCTTAAGAGGTATAATTATGTGAAATATACGGTTAGAAAGAATGAGTTTTCAGCTAAAGAATTCACCATTTATTTTTTTCCTATCATTTTATTTTACCGCGCTGCGGTAAATTCTAATTTGAAAGTTTAAACTCCTGTAGATTCTGAACGGCTAATCAGATCAGACTAAATGGGATGTCATTTGGTGCAGAAAGAAAACCTCTAATAGAATAAATAAAAAAATCCCGAGTAATTAACTCAAAAATTGGTTTTTTTCTCGAAAAACCTCATTTTTTAGACAAAAAAATATCGAAAAATAGCCCTACTTGTGCAACGCATAGCGACTTGACCATAAAAGCTACATTAAATCTAAATATAGTTTTAGAAAGAGTGGTTCAATACCCAGAGGTTATTTTTTCATTTTTTTGATATGACGTCATTTTACCGCATGAGAGCACTCGGCGGTATTTCGTTTTTCGAAATTTTAAAGCCCTGTAGATTCCGAACGGCTAATCAGATCAGACTAAATGGGATGTCATTTGGTGCAGAAAGAAAACCTCTAATAGAATAAATAAAAAAATCCCGAGTAATTAACTCCAAAATTGGTTTTTTTCTCGAAAAACCTCATTTTTTAGACAAAAAAATATCGAAAAATAGCCCAACTTGTGCAACGCATAGCGACTTGACCATAAAAGCTACATTAAATCTAAATATAGTTTTAGAAAGAGTGGTTCAATACCCCCAGGGCTTTTTTTCTTTTTTTTGATATGACGTCATTTTACCGCATGAGAGCACTCGGCGGGATTTCGTTTTTCGAAATTTTAAACCCCTGTAGATTCCGAACGGCTAATCAGATCAGACTAAATGAGATGTCATTTGGTGCAGAAAGATAACCTCTAATAGAATAAATAAAAGAATCCCGAGTAATTAACTCCAAAATTGGTTTTTTTCTCGAAAAACCTCATTTTTTAAGCATATGTCGCCCTTAATGGATAAAAGTTTGGCCACACCTGTCATATATTGTTTCAATGAAAATGTTTGAACATGTTTTTTTATGAAAACAAACTACTAGTAAAAAAAAAAAAAAAACAATACTTTCTCTCTTTATATTTCAATATAGGTAAGAGAAAAAAAAATTTTTTTGAAGTCAAGCAAAAGACGTTGTCACGTTAAAAAGCCACCGGCTGTGTAGAAGACACAGCCAACACCTAATTTTTTGTTGAATTATTGTAACAAAATGAAGTACATAGTGTAGTAACTTCTCATTTACGATTCAACGCTCCTACACACGTCATCTGAATTATTTATTTTGTTGTCTCTTTAATCAACCATTGAGTAGAAATAAATTAATTGTTAAAAAATAATTATTATAAAAATAAACTTGTCCTCTGGCTATAATTATTAATATTACAATTCAAACACTTAAAATTACTAACGAAAACGAAAGAACATCATTCCCCCTAAGCTGTTAAAAATATTAATAAAAATAGAAAGAAGTAAAAATTAAATTAATTAATTTATTTTATTTTTTATTTATTAATTTATTAAAGTCCATGTACATAGGGCTTTAATTTAATAATAGTAAAAAATCTGGTAAGACCTGTGCGACCAGTCATATCAGAACTGCAAAATTCCGTTCGTTATTATGATAGAATCTTCTTCGACTCCAATGATCACTAATCATTTATTTATTATACAAATTATTAAGCAAATAATAAAAAAAAATAAATATTTTATCTCTAATGAAAAAAAAAGACTTTTTATTGTGCTGATTTGTTTTTTGTAATTGATATTAAATAAGGAGAGGAGGGAAAGGAGGAGGAGATGTCGTTTGGGGTCGTTGGGCCCCCAATGATGACCGAACAGGTTCCCCGATGACCCTTGACCCTCCTAGAGAGACCCCGGTGACCAGTCGACATTCCTTAGCCTCCTGGAGCCATTGTGACCAGCCAACAAACAACAAACGCTTGTCGTCTCGAAACAGCTAAAATAGCTACACACCTCAACACACATCTCTCTTCATTTCACCCTCGTTCATTTGCCCATACACACCATAAACGACATGAGTGACTTTTTTTTTATTTGAAAAGTGATAACATTTTTTCATTGCTTAATCAATATATATATAATTCGCTAATGTCCGTCTGTCTGTCACGCTCTATTTAGGTAACTTCCCGTTGGAATTTTGAAATGAAATTTTATATGCAGAAAGACGACCTTCTTGGAATTACAGGAAAATTATTTTCATTCCGAAATTCCTATAACTTTTTGAGTTATTAATTCTTTAAGTTACGATTTCTCCCATAGGAAATGTATAGAGAAATATTTATGTATTCTTTTTATTTGTGTATTCCATGAATGTAAACAAATCCTCAAGCAGGCACTGAATTGGACAGTGGCGTCATTTGGGGGGCAGGGGGGGGCATTTGCCCCCCAAGGGCTCTGATTTTTATAAAATTTTATATTATTCTAAATAAAATGCTCCAAAATACATCTACGAGTATACAAACTGTACAAAATTAAACAATTAATTTAATTAAATATGCTTTGGCTAAATTTGAGTACCCATTTGTAAGTAAATTTTAAGAAAAAAAATGTTTGCCCCCCCAAGAAAAAATTTGCCCCCCTAAGAAAAAGTTGAAATGACGCCACTGGAATTGGAATGGAATAATAATAATAATAATAATAATAATAATAATTTTCTTTTGCCCTGGGGGCTTGGTGTAGGGGTTAGCGTGCTAACCTCGTATACCAAAAGTTACGGGTTCGGACCCCAGGCAGTCCGATGATTTTATTTAAACCACTTGGATACCAAATGGTGTGAGGGTTTAAAAAAAAAAAATAAAAAATAATTTTCTTTTCATTTTGTAAAATGTTCTTTGTATTTTTTTTTTTTTTTTTTATTTCTAATAATAGGTAAATAAAAGAAGCAGCTAAAATTATTTCATTTATTGACCCACTAGGCTGACGTTTCGGTCTTGGTCAAGACCATCCTCAGAGCTATAACAACATAAAGTATATTTTTTTAAATATAAATATTATTTGTGAAATTTTACAATTTGTAACATTATAACATGGCATAATTCAGAGATATTATAATTACCTTGCGGGTTGTCAATATAGACATACAAACAATAACTCAATCATATATTCCATATATTCCTTGAACATTTTTTATTTCTTTTTTAAACACACTTTTTTCTCATTCACACTCACACTCACACACACATTTACACAATATTTTCGGCAGCTTAGGCCATATATATATATTAGACTTTGACGATAACCGTTATTTTATGAAAATGGGTCCACGCATTTCTATTTAAGCCATTTGGTATCCAAATGGCACACTACCAACTACACCAAGCCCGGGGCGTTCTTTGTATTAATTTATGTATAAATACAAAAAAATGAGAAATGGCCTAAGGCTATCTCGTAAATAAAAAAAAAATTTCATAATTAAGAAGAAAAGGCGAGGGTCCGCCGCAGACGGGTCCGAGCCAGCTGGAGGGGGGTCCAGAGGGACGAAGACCGCCGAAGGCTGGCGGAGCGGCTAGTAATATAAAATTTCGACTACGTTAATAGGCCACCCTAATAACATAAAAACTTTGAGGCGATATTAATAATATAAGTTAGGGAAATATTAGGCCCTTCACCAATATGTCCACATAATTGTCAAAACTTTTTTCAAAATCGTAGTTCAGCCTTTGACTCCCCCCCCCTTCCGCCATTTTTTGTTTAATTGCCATCTTATTCTTTATGGCTCCTCTTGCACAAAACAACGACCAACAGTTAATAATTAAAAATTGCAGAGCCCATATTCGTATTCCTTCGAGTTATTTATTGTTCCTCTAATTAAACATAGGCCTACACGCGTGTAATCGATCACAGTTCGTGATGATGAGTACGAATGAGAAAAAAAAAAAAATTAATTAACTTTTCTTTTCTAATTTATCTCTTCTATTTCTACTATCAGTATCATCTGATTTTGTACTGGAATTCATTTGCTTTGAAATTATTTAAACCACTTTGCATTTTTTTTTTTTTTTATAAAAGCTTAGTTGAAAATTAATGTCATATTGTTTGTCAAAATCATTTCCATGTAGCTCGTTTAATCTCTAGCGGATCTTGGCATCGTTAATAAGAGATTGCAAAATTATTTCTATGATGAAATTTGTGATCCCATTTATACTTTCACTTATTTTGTTTATTTTATTTTTTTTTTTGACGCATTTTCTCTTCAAAAGAAAGAGAGATGCGATTTTATATTCTAAATTCTATCATAAAACTAAATAAATGTTTACTTTCTCTTACACATATAGAATACTGGAAAGATGTCACAAAAAAATTTTAACTGAAATCCACATTTTGAGGATCCTTTAGTTAGAAAAATGCTCTGTCGAACTTTGGGTTAACAAAATAATTCACAAATAAAATATTTCGAGACTTAAATTTTATATCTATGCTGGAAAAAAAGGGGGGGGGGGTGAGTTCGGATGTTCGGATAGGTAAACTTCCCCCCCCCCCCCAAAAAAATAAATGAATTTTAAAGAATATTTTATAAATTGTAATAGTAGGCCTATTTCAATTTAACTTAATTTTTAACTCCATGTTTTTATTTCTTTTTTGGAACATTTTTGGTACACTCAGAGTACGTGTACAGTACCAGCTATTGCAATAGAATTGATACTGAAGCACGGTAGTTAGGCAGCCCAAATGGCACACGCACACCAAAGCTTTCTGTCTATGTGAGAAATAGTCCATCACATTACTTTTTTATACTCAATTAGGCAAGAGAAAGTAATCTTATGTGCGAGTTGACACTCTAGATTTTTTTTTTTTATATATATATCAATATAAATTTTCTCAAGTTTCAAGACCCTCTCGTAGTGGACACTTTTGAATTTTAAAATATTTTTCAAATTTATAATTAACACCTAAAAAGTTTTTTTTTTTGACGAGACGTTTTAAAATTCACTTTTTATTTTGTTGATAGAATATATATATTTACGTATTTAAGATTAGCAAATTTACGAGTTGAGTTTGTATTTATGATTGGGCAACATTTCGTAGCCTGGACTCGTAACAGGACCTCTAGGTTTTCGTGGGGCACATTTGCTATCTTTTTTTTTAATAGTTCTTTCGGCATCTCAGGCTATATAGACTCAATGCCAGGTGTGTCAAACTCAATTAATACACGGGCCATTTCATTCAACTGGTAAGATTCACCCGGGCCAGATCACCTTTACAAATTAATCGAATTTAATGTGAATAAAGCAAGGGTCGCGGGCTCGGGTCTCAGGCAGTCCGATGTGCTGGATCCCCAATAGATATATTAATCAAATACGAGTATCATAAAAAGATTTATATGGCCTGAGATGCCGAAATGACTGTGTGAATGTGTGTGTGAGTGGGAAAAAAAGTGTGAGTGTTAAAAATAATAATAAATTCCAGAAAAAAATGTGTAACCCTTCCCAGGGATCTTGACTCTTCTTCGCCTAACCCAGGACCTCTCAATTTTTACCTGTTTTTAAAAGTAGTATTGAAATAATGAAATCTAACAGTTGTCTGAAACCTGCTGGTATTGATAGTACAGTGAGGGTCAATATTAAGTCCCACCCATGCGTTTTCTACTTGTGATTATTTAATTGTTTTTATAAAATAAAATAAAAATATTTATTGAAAATTTTCTAGGTTTGAACCATGAACATTTCCATTAAAAAAATATATAATATTTATATTAAAAAAACAATAAAATAATCACAAATAGAAAACGCATGGGTGGGACTTAATATTGACCCTCACTGTACCTACAAAATTTAATTAAAGAAAATTACCTTCAATTAAGAAAATCCGCTTCAACAATTAAATTTGATAAAAGAAATCAAATTAAAGGAGACAAAAAAAATAAAAAGAACCTGTTATAAAAAGATAATAATAATAAATTTCACTCGGTGTGTGTTGATCCCATCCTGGAGATTTGAGTCCCATCTGGGTCAACGGCTCAGAGAAGGAAATTTCGAGGGACATCTGGACGTGTGACGTCACAGAGGCCGGCTAACGGGTTCTCACCGCGATACCGACGACGACCCCCCCCCCCCCTGGTTGCTCTCTTAATTAATAATGTTACCCAATCTATCCATCCCAGGCCTATCTATCCATTGATTTAAATTGAAATCACTAATTAGCTTTGTGTGTACATTTTCGCCTTCTTGATGACGAAGCGAATTCTACTTTGATTGTGTCTGACGAAAGTGAGATGATCAACTAACTCTCTGCTCGCAGAGGTAGGAGATCAGCATCGTCATTGACGACGACGATGACGATGACGGCGACACTTACAGAGAATGAGAAGATAATCGCTTCTATAAACAAACCAATCAACATGGATTTGCATAGCAAATGGATCTTCATCTCTTCATTTTAGAGATTTGTTGCTCATCAAAAAGAGATGATCCGCTTAAAAGCATTTTTTGTTCTCTCTCTCTTTTATTATCTCAGAGTTAATCGACAAAATTAAGAAAAAAAAAAAAAAATTCACAAATTATTTCCTGTTCTTGTTGTGTGATGTGGCTTAAGAAGAATAAAGTATTAGGGAGTCGAGTTTGCGCATCCCGTCCCAGGAGAGAGAAAAATTTATTTGAGTAAATAAAATGGCCTACAAAGACCTTAGGCAAATTTTTACTTTCTCTTCCCAGATAGCTTGGAATATTGCAGTAATATTGCTAATCTAGCACAAATTGCAGAAATATTCCTTCAAGTTACAAGAAGGCGAACATATGAATATTGCAGCAATGCTGCTGCAATATTCCCTGTAAAGTTAGCTTCGAATATTGCCGCTGCAATATTGTCAATATTTTGCAAAATTTGCAATATTGGCAAAATAAGCTTATGCATGTTTTGCAATATTGCTGGAATATTTCAAACTGTCTATGTATATTCGAAGGTAAGTTTTCTCGGGTTAAGTCGCGTGCGATATTGAGATTTACTCGACGTTTCGGCTCTTCTTTTGGAGCCATTTTCAAGATTATGGGATTAGGGGGGAATCGTTGAGGTAGTTTTTTTACGGGGTCGCAGTCTTGCTGGGCCCCAGGTCAATTTGGTGGATGCTTTATAGGCTGTAATCTCATACACAGGTAGATAAAAATATTAATAAAATATTAATATGCTTTATAGGCGTGGGTTGGTCTTTGAGAGCTGGAGGAAGGTTGGGTGTGTGTAATTGTGTTTGTCTTCTGTTTAGGTTGACTTCGGGGCCTCAATCTGCCTACTCCCCCAGTTGATGTATTGCTGGATGTTTCCGAGGCTTGTGTTTGCCTTTGAGATGTGTTGGGTTGTGTGGTGTCGGTTTGCGTGTTGATAGTCGAAGTGATTTGTTTTTTGGATTTGCTTACTGCTGAGGCGCTCGAGGTGTTAACTGGTCTCTGGTTGGCTTGCGACTGAGTCCTCTCGGCTTGATTTGCTACTTTTATATATATATGGATCATTCTACGAAAATGGGTTAATTTCGCGTAATTGCAAATAATTCAGTGACTACCAAACATATTGAGTTTTTTTTTAAACATCAGTTAATAGAAAAAGTTGATAATTTTTAGGCACACATGATAAATATTGAAAATTTAAAAAAATTTAATGCAAATATTCGCATTTTAACCCTAAAAAGTCAGTCCCCTGGCATGTATCAGCTCAAAAGGTTAAAACATTTAAATGCAAATTTATTTTAAACTATTAGATTTATATCATTATTATCCATATCAATATAATCTAAGATACTTTATTAAGCGTTGTTAAGTCATACATTTTGATTTTATGTTTTATTTCAAAGTCGCGTATCTCGATTCGAGCGTCAGTCCCCTGGCTTATGTTAAATTTGAAAAATATCTGATATTATACACTGTTGATAAAATAATTATATGTTTTATATAAGTTGAGGGTGTAAAGATGGCATTGCCGTGCGTTAGCCATCTTTTATTTATTTTTTATGCGACCAGTCACACTTAGATTTAAAAAAAAAATATTGTTTTAGACCGTATAAATCCATCTATTACGGACGTCGTTTATTCATACACTTTGACCTTAGAAGAATTTGAAATTATTTTTAAATTTCATGGAATAAAGAGATTTTAGCGATACTAAAACTGAAATTTTTTCTCCGTCAACGCATTCATTTACCTTTCCATTACCTTTATTATCAAAGAGGATCTTAAAAAAAAAAATTTATTATAGAAAGATATTTTTATTTTATCTAATAAAAAAAAAAAAACCTCATTGGAAATTTTTTTTTATTTTAAAGAGATTGTTATCAAAATTTAGAATGTCTTGATTTTTTTACTTTCCTCTTTCCCTCACTCAGTCTCTTATGAATATTAATTTGGAAAATAGTTTTCCAAAAAGGTGTTTAATAAACAATACTAAGACCAGCAAGTGTTTATTTTATGGCCGAGCTATCAGGCGGCTGCATCTCAGCTCTGGACCAGAGGCTCGCCTTGGGAATAATTGACGGCTCATCATCAAATTCTATATTACCTGCTTGCTTGCTTATTAAGCACATTTATTTTTCTTTTTTATTCATTTTAATCTGTAATAATTCAAATTTAATTCAGCAATACTTTGCCATTTTTACTTTCTCTTACGTATATATCGTCGTGGAAACAGCAGTATGTCGTATGTCCAAAAATCAAAGTTTTCAGGAGGGACAAAAAACTGTTCCAACATGTCATTATGCTTCCAATTTATTTCTTAAATGCTTAAACATTATTTATTTTACCTTAGAATGATAATGCCGTAAAATTTTTTGTGTTGTGCAGATCAACAAGTTGGCCAAAGTGGTGCAATAAAAAAAAAAATCAATTTTTTTGACATACGACACATTGCGGTTTCCAAGTCGATATGTAGCCTAATATATAGAAGGTATTGCAATCATGTCAAAAATTCGATGTTGAGATTTTGATAAGAAATAAACGTTTTTGAGTTCTCCTGAGTCCAAAAAAGTCCAGCAAAATGGTCTGTCTGTGGTCAAAATATCTCAATAACTAAAAGAGCCAGGAGGTTGAACTTTTATATTTAAGTTAGGTACCCTTCTGGACAGTTAAAATAAGATTTTGAACAAAATATGCCAAAAAGTACTAGTACTTTACTGAAGAACTTTTTCAGTTTTTTTCGAATTTCTCAAAATTTAGTCTAACGATTTTCATTAAAGTTCATAAATAAACTATTTTTTAGATGTTCTTTAAAAAGGGCATTAGTAAGTTTTTTCCTAAAACGTGTTTGAAGTACACTTTATTTCCAATGGAAGCATTCGTGTGGCATCTATGAAAAGCAAGTGGTCAAGTTTGGAACTAAGGTCCTGTGAGAAGCTATTTAAGCCATTTGGATACCAAATGGTGTGTGTATGTGTGTGTGAATGTGAGTTTGAAAGGAAAAAAGTGTGTTAAAAAAAAAATAGGCCTAATTGGTTAATTTTCATAACGACTATCGGCCAGGAAAAAAATTTTTCTATTATAAAATTTGTATTAATGGCGAGCTCTTCTATTAGCCTATAACATAGTGGATAGTAATTTGACGATTTGCAAAAAACTCGTTGCTTGTACTGAAAATGTTTCTATCACATATGGATCAAAATATCTACAAAATAAACTGATAATATGCAAATTATTTTTTCTGGCTAACCCTTACGAAAATTAATCACTAGACAGGAGAAGGAGCAGGTACAGCCAAAAATAAAATAAAAGCCTCCGATTTAATACAACTCAACGAGACTTTTCGGGTGAATTTTATTTACCCATCTTCAGTCCTTCAAAATTGTTAAAAGTCCCGGAGTTGGTGAGAGAATAATTCATTCTATAATAGATTTTATAAAGTTTGCCCCACGTTGGGCGCCATTTATAATAGATTTTATAAAGTTTGCCCTTGATCGGGTGCCCTTTATAATAAATATTATGCAGATTAGCTCCAGGATGGATGCTATTTATGATAGATGATTTTCTGCTGGCTCCAGGATGGGTACCAGTTAGGATGAATTTTCGTTTTCCCGTTGCCAAATTGTCGTTGAAGATGGTTGATGGTGGGGGAAGGGTTCACACGCACACACACCAAATGACAACACGAAATTTTTGATTTAACAATTATTAATTAACACGTAATTGGTTTAATTCTTCTTTAAAATGATACAGTAATAATATGAATAACGATAAAAATGTATAACAGGTAACAAGTTGAAGAAACGTAAAAAAAATATTTTAATTAGAGAAAAAAAACTGGGTCATTAATTAACCAGAAAAAAAAAGTATTAATACATAAGGGTTATGTAATAAAAAAAATACAATAATATTGACAAGGGCTGTCGAATTAATTTTGCAGGACGCAAAAATATTGTGAATAACCAATGCGACTTTACAAGGCGAGAGTCACAAAGCAAATGAATTGTGCTCGTGTCGTTCGCATGAGGCGACGGAAATTTTATACAAAAGTCGTTAAAATACGTTAGAAAAATTTTAGAGAAAATAAACGGATTTTCTACTTGAGAAAAATAATTGAATTAGATAAAATAAAAAAAATAAAAAATAATATTGAGAATAGGGTCCGACCGAAACAAGATTTTCAACCGAAACCGAAACCGAATATTCGGCCTCAATCTTAGTTTCGGCCGAAACCGTAACCGAAACCGAAACTTGTATTTCCTATAAAAAATTTTTTTCATTTTACCTTTTTTTTTTTTTTTTTGAATTTTTTTTTCCCTCCCGTGAAAATCATTTTACCATTTTTTTAGGGAGACTAAAATTTTTTCTCCCTCAAATGCAAATTATTTGACCTTTTTTTTTTTTTTTTTTTGCATGCGAGTCTCATCCCATTTTTTCAGACTCTGGTTTCGGCCGGCCGAAAGGTTCGGCCACTTTTTTGGCCGAAACCGAAACTACGGCCGAAACCATGATTTTTGGCCGAAACTGGCCGAAACCGTAACCGAAAACCGAATATTCGGTCGGTTCCTAATTGAGAAATTAGAATTGGAAATAAAACTAAATTAAAATAATTAATTTGCCGGTTACAATTCTCACTTAATAAATACGATGGCCTGAATCGCCAGCACATATTATACATAAATTTACATGTATTGCTTTATTGACCAACTCCGGGAATTTTGAAGTACTGAAGAAGGGTAAATAAAATTCACCTGAAAAGTCTCGTTGAGTTGTATTAAATCGGAGGCTTTTATTTTGGCTGCACCTGCTCCATCTCCTGTCTATAGAAAAACAGCCACTGACTTCATTGGCTTAAGAATTAATCTCTCTTACGGCCATCTGCATCAATTGGGTTCAATGGAGAACATCAGATTATAATTGAGTATTTGTAACGTTTTGATTTTATTATATTATTTTTACCAATAAATAAAGGTTTTTTTTTCATCAAGTTTAGTTATGGACTAAATGTGTTTTGATTATAAGAACAAAAAAATCCTTCCCCTTTGGCAAATTGTTTTCTCTCGGCAGGGGGTTTATTTGTTCTTTTTTTTTTGTTGTTGCATTATTTAAGGGAGAGAAATGAGGAAGCAGCAGCTCAAACAAAGCCATTTATCAGAGCAATCTGCTCTTTTGTCTTGCTCTCTCTCTCTTGTCATATCTGGACCACTTCCTAGATGCCCCATATTCAATCACAATGCCTTCTTTCTATTCTCTTTTATTACAGAGCCACGCAAAGAATATTATAATAAATAATAAGAATTACAATTTTAAATCGGGAGCTGAAAGATTATAAATATATCTATAAAAAAAAAGTGTCAGAGGAAGCCTTTTATCATTTTCCATATTGGGAAAATAAATTATTTTGCCCCTTCTCAATTATTCACTAATAAAAAATCTGGTATGACTGTCGCACAGCACACAACTTTTTCTTAACTACAGTAATCGAAAGTTGTGTTCTTGGCTTGTCCCACCAGATTTTTTGAGTCAATATATATTTAGTTTCCGACAGTACGGTACCGCGTGAAAATAAGCTTTTAATCAAACTCGACCAAAAAGTAATAGTACTTTACTGACGTACTTTTTCACTTTTTTTCGATTTTCTCAAAATTTCCTCCATTTTTGATTAAAATTCAAAAATCAATTATTTTTTAGATGCTCTTTAAATTGTATATTCTCATTTTGCCCTTGCAATCTTTCTGTTTATAAATTATAATTGTAATATTATAGAATGAATTTAATTTTAAGGACCGTCGGCTAAAAATAAATACTTTTGCGTATTATTCGTCTATTTGTAAATATTTAGATCCTAGTGATATAGGATCATTCTCAGTACAATCAACAGATGTTTAGCATTCAGGGAATGCTCAGCTATTTTGTCATATTAGATGGGAGAAATCAACGATTTGAAAAACATCTATCTGTTGGTTGAACTGAGGATGATTCCATCTCACTGGGATCAAAATTTGGATCTGACTGATTATTCGGTTTCGGCCAGTTTCAGCCAAAAATCCTGGTTTCGGCCAAAAAGCAGCCGAAATCTGAGTCTGAAAAGATGGAAGAAAGATCAAATGATTTGCACTTGAGGGAAAAAAAAATTTCCGGAAAACTTGGGTTCCGGAAAAAATTTCCCCGGAGGGCTGAAAACTTAGGTTCCGCAAAAGGGGAAATGTTCCGGGGGGCGGAAAAAATTTAGTTTCTTTAAAAATGAAGTCCCGGATTCTGCTCGTGTTACATCAGTCTGTCTCATGGGGGGGTAATGGAGATAATGTTATTTGTTTCTCATAACGAGTAGGCTATAATTCTGGAACGAATTATGCTCGTTAAGCGAGGTTCCACTGTATTTCTTTTCTAAGCATTTCTTGAAAATAAATTGCCCTCAAATATCTGAATCTTTATCTCATATCATTCTTGAAAACGCTGGAGATTTTCCTCTTTTTGACGAAATATAGCTGGTATCGAGCAATACAAAAACCATTTCCTTTACCTATTCTCTCTTCACTTTTGTCTTTTTTCCTTCCATTCAAAAAAATTAAAATAAACTTTTGAAGAAATCAGGTTAGATAGGCCCATAAAATAGAACCAGCAGGTAGAAATCTAAATAATAGCTACGGAATATTAAAATAAAAGATTTTTCCTTATTAAATTGTTTTCTATTCCTTAAAAAAAATCTTAATGGAAAAAGTCAATGAATCATACAAAAAAAAAAATGAACATATTTTTGTATTTTATTCACGGAAATAGCAAAAGCATTCGCCTTGGAATTTTAACATTAAAATAGAAAATATTTTCTATAACCATAACAATAATAGTAATTTAATTTAAGAGAAAAAAAAGGAGTTTGTTGTTAAAGAAATCTTGAAATAGGAACTGACACAATAAAAATAAATAAATAAACGGGTTTTGAGGACAAAAGGAGTTAATTTATTTTTTATTTTTTTTTTATAATCCTGCTAAAAGATAATTTTAATTAGAGAAAGTTTAAGGTTTAAAAAAAAAAACAAAATTGTGAAAATAATTAGCCGGGTTGTCTCTCTGGTCTGGTCCGGTCTTGTCTTTGCTGAGAGGGTTCTTGTACTCAGTTCAACTCTCATTTCTCTCTCTCTCTCTCGGTCATGGACGGAGAGAGAGAGAGAGAGAGAGAGCGACCTCGACCTTGGTGCCACCTGCCGAAGGCCGTCGCCGTCGGCCAAACGGTACGGAATTACTCCTACTCCATCCATACAATCCTCTATCTCTACTCCTTACTCATTCTAAATTACTGCTCTTATCAGGACTAGTTATTAAATTCCCCTACTGTTGTGTAGGTTAGGTAGTACTAGAAAACCTTTTTACTTTCTCTTACCTATATATATATAAAAGAGAGAAAGTATTGGATTCATGTCAAAAAATTCAATGTCGAAATTTTGAAGGATATATACGTTTTGAGGTCCCCTGAGTCCAAAAAATTGGTTTCCTCAACACCCCAAAAGATGAAAATAAGCTTTTGATCAAAATCGGCCAAAGAGTACTAGTACTTTTCTGATGCACTTTTTAAATTTTTTTCGATTTTCTCTAAATTCGCTTTAACGATTTTGATTAAAATTCAAAAATCAATTATTTTTTAGATGCTCTTTAAAATGTATATTCTCATTTTGCCTTTGAAATCTTCTGAAGACTATACTTTACCCCTGTACTTCATAGGAAATATAGGAGAAATGGTTGCCAAACAACAAAATATAAATATTTTTCTGTTTATAAATTTTGCAATTGAATCCTGCCCTCGGGCTTGGTATAGTTGGCAGCGCGACTGAAGGGTCGCGGGTTCGGATCCTAGGCAGTCCGATGATTTGGATACCAAACGGCTTAAATAAGAATGCCTGAACCCCCAATAGATAATTACTAAAATACTGAGTATCGTAAAAAGTCTTATATGGCCAACAAGACTGTGTATGTGTGTGTGTGAGTGGCGAAAACAAAACTTGAATTCTAATATATCTGCGGAAATTAAACATATGTCGGCACAAAAAATATGGTGTAACAAGCACACAACTTTCGAAGTTACCGAAGGTAAGAGAAAGTTGTGTGCTTTCATCAATCACACCAGATTTTTTTCAAAAAATTTGCCTCGATCCATACCAATTTTGTTTACTATCTTCTACGGTCCAGTTGTCGCTATTGTTTAATTTACTATTTAATGGACACAACATTTTTTGGGGCCACTCTGATTATATCGATTTTTTTTTAATTATTGTTTTTCGGGCGGATACGGGCCAAAAGACATTGTGCAGGGCTCTACTACGTTCACACTTCGGGATCCTCCATCCAAGGTTTAGTCGCTTAACAGCATCGTTTGTGGTGACCGTTGCTCTTCTCCGTTGCCAGAACTCATGGCAATTATTTATTAATCAAATTATTTTCAATTTATTGTGGGGAGATGGCAACGTTGCAATTTTGTTTTTAAATAAACAACAATGAAACTGAAGGAGAAATAACCCATAGGGGAGCTATGGGCCAAACGTCCCATGGCCTCCAGAATCATCAGTGTGCTGCTTGCTACCTTTGCGCAAAATTAACAAAAACTTGTTAAATAATTGTAATCAGCACTAAAGTAGAAAGAAATCATAAAATTCTCTGAAAGCAGGTAGAATATTACGAAGGAGGATGGAATGGGATGCCTGCCTGCCTCTATCCGATAATACAGGAGGCACAATGACGTCATTCTTGCGCACTCTACCGTGAAAACTACTCAAGTGAATCTTAGTAAATTACAAATTTAAACTTGATTTAAGCCATTGAATTCTAGACGTTATTCAATTTTAAACGTTTACTTATGTTTTGTAATAAAGAAAATAAAATTTTTTTTTTTTTTTTTTGAAATTAGACAACCAAATTAATTAACTTCAACGTCATTTACTTGGATTATGCATTTATTTGTTTTTAATAATAATACAGTATAATATAAATTTAACAGTTTTTGAAATATCAAATTAATATATAAAGCGATAGCCACTCACCTTCGTTTTATGTGCCTGTTTACCACTCTCTCTCTCGCTGATTGGCTAGAGTGAGAGGAAGCGGGAAATTCAAAACTTTAAAATTTTGCATTTGCTCGCCGGGGGACGGCCTTTACCACCACGAATTGTGGTTAATTGATGCCAAGCATGACGAAACCTCGGATAGGTGTGTCACCGACGAACCGGCATGTATAACGTCCCCGGTGGACATTGATATATTAATCAAAATAAAATATGTATTAAATATACAGTGCAAAAATATCTTAAATTTAGTATGATTTGGATTACTAAATTTACAAATTTCACTTGTAAATGATAACTAATATGCATTTATCTACTAAATTTACAAATTTATGCGTTCAAATATTTACAACAAAAAAAAAAAAAAAAAAAAAAAAATTTTAAAATTACAATTTTCTTCGAAAAATAGAGTATGTATTGTAATTTTACTTACATTGTATAGTAAATTTCTTTAAAAATTGTATTCTTTTGGTTTGGGAATTCTAAAATTACCACACAATTGCACTCTAATTTTCAAAAATTACAATACATTTGTAAATGGTTTTGCAAAGACTTGCTAAATTTAGTATGTTTTTATTTATGTACTTTGCTTCTTACACAATTGTAAAATCAATAATTTTTACTAGTTGTTTCTTGATGGCTGGATATTATGATATGAGGATGTGACAGAAGGGCAGCCAAAGTGAAAAATAAAATAAATTTATTTTTTATTTTTTGTCGACGTTTCGAGTGCCGATCGCACTCTTCATCAGGCCAAAAAAAAGATGTCAAATTGTCGGGTTTGTTGACATGGCGGTGTAGCAACGTTTTTAAAAATTTATATTTACTTGAAAACTCTCTTTACTTTTCCGAGGACGAAACGTCGATAAAAAATTTAAAAAAAAATTTATTTTATTTTTCACCTTGGCTGCTCTTCTGTCACATCCTCATATCAATAATTTTTTTTTCTCTGCTCATGCACCATGCACCACCCTGGACTTTTTTCTGTGGTTCTGTGATTACAACATCATTTTAATAAAAATTTCATTCCCGTATTTTGTAGTCGACATTTCTACCTGACGTTTGCTTGGTGAGAGATGAGTAGATCTCTAAGCCTTAACTTGGATAACTCGTGGTCATCATCCACCTGAACGAGGATAGTCAATAACGCCAAATGTGATTTTTCAATCATTTGGTAATTCCGAACATACTGTTCGTTGAGTTGTCATGTGCAGACTGACCTCTTTATTCCTTTTTCTCTCTTGTTTTTTTTTTTTTTTTTTATTCGTTGCTAACTTCATTCAGTTCACGACTTTTAATCCCATAGAAATTAATAACATCTTTTTTTCTCTCTCTTTGTAATGCCGTTTATTTCTTCTTTCTCTCTCCGTTAACAACCGATTTCTTTTATTTAACCTGTATGAGATCAATTCTTTTATTTTTTATTTATACAAATAAAATGAAGAAGAACTTTCTAGGGAAGATTTATTAGCGAAATAGAAAGGAGAAAATGAAACAAGAAGAACGAACAATTTCAATGGACGCTCAATCATTTGATGCTGATGATGATGATTATCTATCAAGAGAAGAAGACGAGTTGGAGGGAGCCTAGCTGGACCGCTAAAGATTTAATCAGCTTCCAAATGGGTCAGCTCTTCTTCATTCCTTTGATCTACGCCAATTAACCCTTTGCTTTGTCTTTTGTCTTTGCAATAACATTAATAACAATAACTAAAAGAATTTGTTTATCATCTCTCGATTTCGATTGTATTCAAGCTCAGGCCGGTTTTACAGGTTAGCAAATTTAGCTCGCTCTTTTTGGAACTTGCCTAGCAAAGGTTTTTCCTCAACAAAAATTTGTTCTATCTCTAATTTTTTCCGCTTTGTCATCTCACATACACATTTTGTTGATTTTACAATTGTATAGGAAGCAAATTACATAAACAAAAACATATTAAATTTAGCAAGTCTTTGCAAAAACCATTTACAAATGTATTGTAATTTTCGAATTTAAAATTTGTGTGATAATTTTAGAATTCCCAAACTGCTTTAGAAAAAAATATAATTTTTAACGAAAATTACGATACAATGTATGTAAAATTACAATACATACTCTATTTTTCGGAGAAAATAGTAATTTTAAAATGTTTTTTTTTGTTGTAAATATTTGAACGCATAAATTTGTAAATTTAGTATTCCAAAATACAATCAAATCAAGGGCGGATCCAGAGGAGTTTCTCGGGGGGGGGTAATCTGGTGTGACTGGTAGCCCAGGACACAATCTTTTCTTAATTTCGGTAATTTATGCCTAGTTGCACCAACAAGTCTTAGATCTTAGCTTGGTCAAGTCCATCTTGAACTGAAGTCTCAGCTTGAGATTTAAAACGTTGCACTAATGAATCTTCAAATGATCTTATCCAAGCTGCCTTCAAGAAAAAAACAACATCTGGCAACCTCGCATTTTTGTTGTTTTAAAAAATTGAA